>JAVKLA010000062.1:4197338-4237493 GCA_034782735.1 Sagittarius serpentarius | reverse complement strand
AGTGGTGGACTTGGCAGTGCTAGGTTAACGGTTGGACTGGATGATCTTAAAGGTCTTTTCCAACCTAAATGATTCTATGGTTCTATGAATAATTCAATCTTCCAAACTGTATTCCCTCCTACTTCTCTTTCATTCTCCTATTACCATAATTTAGTTTTAAGCTAAAGCTACATCTTAGTCAAAATCTGCCTTCCTGAATGACATGGTGATTTGATTTGACTACAAGAAGGGGCAAAGTATCTATTACCCTCTTTTGATTGTCTCTGCCAGTGATTGATTACTAAGGGTGTAAATTTGTGCTTAATTTTGAATTTAAACTTGTCTGGCTTTGGGTTCTAGACATTCATGCTTATTATATTGTTGTCCATGATAGTATTTTCAGTCCACAAGAATATTTAGGCACTTAAACATATCACTGTATCTTTGTGATGAACTAAAGCAGATTCAATTCTTTTAGACGGCCACTCTAGGGATTTTTGCCTAGTCCTCAAACCATGCTGCTCCTAAGATACTAAAAATTTAAGAAAGTCACTCATGTTCTCCTGGCCTGTGTTGCTAAGCTGCATCTGAAGCTTACTAGCTTATTAAACTTCTTCTATGTATTAGAACTATGCAATGTTACAGTCATAAGCATCCTTTTCCACACACTTTGGTCATCTTTGTATCACCACAAGGCGGAAAGCAGTTGGGACGTAGAGCTCTTGTCATTCTTGTGTATGTCAGCTATTTCCTACCTTGTCTCAGGCTTTCAGAATAATAATGAGCAGTGTTTACTACCAAGATTTCTGTACAAGAGCCGTAACAACAAGGGGTTTAGTTATATAAAACAATTGTTTTCTGTCCATTTTCAACTTCGAAGACAAGCAAATGGTATAACTTCCTGTCATGCTTTTCTGAATAGCTCAATTCAGAACAATCCAAAATCTGTCATGCTGCAATTTGTACAAAATCCCCTTTAAAACAAGCATACCAGAACTGCACACAGTATTCTACCAATTTTGTATCTATCGAAGTCACCTCCTTGCACTTACTTATTTTTTAAAGGTCCAAAGATTGCGTTAGCCTGTTTTTGTCACAAAAGTACACTGGACAGTTATGTTGAATTATTTGTCCATGAAGACATTTAAAATCTATACAGACGCACTGGTGCAGAATACATTTTTTTTTCTGTGCATCACAGTGCATCAGCATTTGGCTGTATTAACAATTGGTTTGGTTTTTTTTCCTGATAGCTTCCACTTTAGAGAAATGAAGGAGCAACAGCCACCTTGGTATCAATGGGAAGGGAGAACCTTTCTGCATCATGCCATATTCTCCTGCTGGGTGTCACCAGATAGAGGAAACTGTCCTTGGAAATCGCTCTCCTGCTTCCTGTGAATCTCATTTTGCAAGGTCTCATCCTGACTCATAGCTCTGGATTAAATTTTGTAAATCAAATCTGGGCTTTCAGTATGTCAGCAAGCAAGACTGAACCAAGAACATAAACTAGAAAAATGTTATGCTTTGACTTTTCTAAGACAAAAGGGAAGCTAACAGCGGGATCAGGACTCCAAATTACCAGCAATTTGGTTTCTATTCTGCTCTGGCAGCAGCTGCGATTCTGTGTTTTTTCATCTTAAGGATTTGTGACCAAGCTACAATTGAATCCTAGATTGTTAGTAAAAATGTCTATTCATAAATGCACACCTTCAGTATTGTTAAATTGCCAATAGGCATTTTAGATTTCTGCTTGGAATTTCATGTGTATTATAGAAATTGTACATTCATAGGAGATAAAGGCATTATTGGTGCATAGAGCTATAATGATTCTAGTGAAATAAAAAAAATGTCTGAGAGCCACGGCTGATAAAGGTGCTAAAAAGCAGGATCACTAAAAGTTACAGAAAAAGCTGCAAGCACTGTGATACTTGTGGTGGTGTTTTTTTCCTTAGAATTGAGAATGTGGAGCAGAATCTTCTTTAGACCCCAAAGACCTGCTATGCACACCAGTGTCACTAGTCAGCTCTGCAGAAAATAAGGGTATATTTTACTCTGCAAACAATCTGCGATCAGCAGACTCCTCAGTTAATACCTCTTGTCAGCATCCAAAATGACAGTCAGTCAAAGGGGAGTATCTGTGGGGCAGGGGGGAAGTGAGGGCAGGAGACAGAATATGCAACTAATATACTATTCCAAGGGTGTCAGACAGTCTCACAATATTTAGCACTAAATCTGTTTTTGATAGCATGGTATTTTTTAAAGGAAACATTTCAGGGAATTAAAATGTCCCCTTGCTTCCTGCTAAGTGAAGATACTGATTTAGTCAGGCTTTCCTTATTTAAATATAATCTCTCTTTTTCTCCTTCACCTGTTCCATGTGAGATTTATTAGACTTCATGAGTGACTGGTATTACGTGGACAACTGATGCATTCTACAGAATAGGTTCCTGGTGCTTCATGTCCCAGGCTTAAGGAAGTTACTAAACCTTCACATACACTAGACAACCAGCAAATTACAGCTTTGACCAAAATCAAGTTCCCTGACATTGTGGTAGAAAAGTTAAACACCAATTATTTAGATATTTGTAGTTAATTCTGCTAAGTCAAGCTTTGTTTTGATTACAAAGTACATAGCTAATATATTTAATAAACAGAATCTTGTTTGTTATTTTTTTGGCATTACTTAAAATCCTCTAGAGTATTTAATAACATGTCTAATCATATGCAGGACTAATTAGCAATGGCCCAGTTGTGCCTTAAGGCATACTTTCAGAAGACACCAGTACCCGTAACTGGGGCCAGCTTTTCAAAAGAGCTGACACAGATGTAGATAAACTCTGGCAACAAACAACAGCAAAAGGAGGGCAACGGACAGCAGAAGGCAACAAAGGAAGAGGAAAAAGAGGAAGAAAACACATCAGATTCACACAGAAGGTTTTACAAAATAATTGGCACAATATATTATGAAAGCACTCTAAAAAATATTTTACATCAATATAGTTGAAAATCTTTGTTTAAAACACAAGTTGAATTACAATAAGGGAAGTTGAACTTAACTTTCTTCTTTATTCTCTTCCCAACATATGGATATAAAATATCAGACTTCAAACATTTTAGAATTAGCAAGGACAGTTGAAACATATATATAAATATAAACAAATATATATATGTGTGCAGATATGGACAAGAATTTGAATGTGCATATTTAGCACTGAATTTTATCCATCCTAGGTCTCATATTTAATGTGTGCCCACAGACTATGCCCACAAACTCAGTTTATTTATTTTGGGGGAAAATTGTATATGAAGAGAGAGCACAGTATTTTTGTGACTGAATGTAGTAACTAGATTTGGAGTCCTTGAAATCATCACACTGAAGAAGGAGAAAGTGAATTAAATTCCCAGCAGAGGAAGTTTAAAAAATGTTAGAAACCATATTTAAAGAATCTTCAGTATGGTGCCTGAAAACATTTGGGAACAATTTTTAAGGTTCTGAAGTACTCTTTGTCTCAGTTTGAATGCTCAACTAAATGAAAAAATATTTATTTAAAGATTATACTAGTAAAATGGAAAGTCATCTGACAGAGAATCAAATATTTAATTTAATTATTACTAACTCCACTTATCAGGCGTTATGCTAAAATTCCAATGTATTTTAAAGAAGTTTTTTAAAGGACATTAGAACATGACGCTTGCATTGATATACCATTTAGCGAATAATTGTAGGACTGAGTAGCTGAAACAAAACATTAGACTAGTCCTCATAGTTTTGCCTACTACACTGGAATTTATTCATATGTTTTCTTACTAAACCAATATTATTAGCATAAATGAGTTCAGTCTTGTTTATAAAATATTAGTAATTATTTTTAATAAAAGTCAATCTGCCTGTTCCAGTCAAGTCCTTGATCCAAGATTTACAAGGAAAAGATTAACCAAGCTAAGCATTGCTCCTCCATAGACATCAATGTAACACATCTTAGAATGTTACTGGACTTAAAAGTCTATTTGTGGAGAAATGGTAGTTGGTGATCAAGAAACAGATTAATATTGGCCAAGTTAGCCCAGGAAATCTGTTAGAATTAATCATTAAAATCAGCTGTATGCTAATAGTTAACATAATGATGAAGACTCTTTCAAAACAGTAAGAAGATTATTGCATATCCTTCTAGACAATAATCTTCATTTTAACCAAATTAAGGCATCTTATAAGAGAGATCTGGTTTATTCATGGAGCACCACTTCCTTTATTCAGGCTCATCATTGTGTCCAGCACTACCACAGATTTCCATATAACGTAGAATCCCAGAGGAGAAACTATCCTAACATTGTCCGACACCAAGAGACAGACCGACACTTGTTTGGGTTTGTACTGCTAGAGTACGGTGCAGAATTGCTGTAATATTCGCAGAGTGAGAGAAAAAATGTTCACTACCCGGTCTCATCAGTAACGTAACAAAGGGATGCGGCAACTGGTATCTCAGGGTGTTTCAGCTGCCAGTCATTCAAAGAGACCGGTTTTAAAGAAGAAGTAGGGTACCGGGATATGGCCAGCTACTCCGCAAGACCCAGTGCAGAACTCTCACACTGGGTGGTGAAAGGAAGATAGACGTTAAAGTCACATTTTTATCTGGCTTCTCCTGTACGCTGGGACTTTATACATTGAAATGAGACTGAAAACAAATGGTCTGGGTGAACTTTCTGCTATTATTCACTTCTTTTAGGCATCTTAGGTGGGAATCAATTTGTCTAACTTTAGATTTCTACAACCTAGATATCAAATCAGGCTAGGCTCACTGGAGAGGAAAAAACACATTTAGGGTGCACCTCATCTGTTTTGGGCTTTATGATGAGATGAATGATACACAGCAAGTGCTTATTTTTCTGCAGCGATTACAAAAGAGAGAGCTCAGACGTAGACACTTACATTGCAGACATATGCATTTGGCTAGATGAATTCCGTTCTTTGTGTCTTTTACAAGGAAGGGGAAGGCAACAGCAAAACCCTCCTCTTTTGTTTCACTGATGAGCATGCATGAGGCACCATGTCATTAAGGAATTAGTCTTTTAGCAAAAGCAAACCACGACATTAGCTTTCCATGTAAATCGAGCTTCAGTAAAAACGGTGGCTTACTGCACTTGCGCTAATACATTGAAGAGTGATCATGAGCATGTACCACACTGGACAGCAAGGACCTTGCTTTAACTGAATTACAGAAAAACAGTGTTACCTGCGAAGATATTTTTGAAAGTGGGCTTCTCTGGCCATGTTTTTTTTTCTATAGAGAACTGCACAAGACTTTTGGCCACTCAGCCATCTGGTACAGGTGGGAAGGACATCTTTCTTTCTTTATTGGCATGGAATCCCAGGTCATTGTTAGTATTATTCAGCCTCCTGAGTGCTTCACTGCTGAAAATGGCAAAGCATTACAGTCCTCTCTCCAGTCTTCTGATTTACTGTTTGTTTGACTATTGACAGCACCCCCCTCAATGGTAGCATAAGGGTTACGTCAGACAAAATTTCTGCGTATTCTGTGTACTGGATCTTATTGTTCAAAAACCTATTCAGTCTGCTCAGGGTGTTGCAGCCCAGGTCAGAAATTAAGCGTTCTGAGTTTCTTTGATGTTGCTGGTCTGGCCATGGTTTCACATATGGGAGAACTTGGTGGCTGTTGGTGCACGGCAGGGCGTAGCTTGGAGCCATTTGTACCTGCTCTCGAGGCTGTATCTCCAGAATTCACAGGTGTAGTATTTCCAAAATCCAAACGTAATCCTTAAATGGCTTCAAAAAATGACGGAGGAATCATGGAAATAGAAAACATCCAAGGTCATTAGCTTAAAAAAATACCACTTCTGGATTTTGAAGGTTCCTGAACCCCAACTTTCTGGAAGATTATACTGGGGAAGCAGCAGAACACGGTTGCTCTGTCCTTACAGTTTGTAGGACTCTGGTATTTTTTTGCGTCAAAAATAAGGTAGAAGCGAGGGCGAGTCCTAGGTGCCCAGACCCTGGGCAATCCAGGGTAGCTCAGGGCTTCACACACTGACAGTCTCACATGTTCCCGCTGATCACCTCTACTGGGACCGCGCAAAGGCAGATTAGGGCTGCTTGTGTCGACCCTGTGCTGCGTAAAAGGAATATCTCAGGATCGTACATAACAGGAACTTCTCAGGGAGCTGCTCTGGGTCCTGCCTTATTCATATCAGAGGCACAGCAACAGAACACCAGAATTTGGCTTGCTTTTTTAAAAATGCCTATGAATAAAAGCTAAATACTGTCATTTTTTGTTGTAAACTGGTAACTGTGGACCTGAACTACAAAAAACTCAGCCAGACTTTAAGACATCTATGTTTCTATCAATTTCAAGCCATGCTGCCAAGTCACAGTATTTGATGAAGTGTGCTGAGTTAATTAAAGGTGATGGGAAAGAAAGATTTTTTTCTCTGATAATGTCATTCTCTCTTTCAGCCAACAAAACTCTAAATTCTTGACCATGTTATTCGACCTCCTACAACCTGTCACTCAGCTTGAAAGAAATGCCATTTTTTCCCAACAATCACTCATGAGTCTTGGACATATGGTGTCTCCTTCTGTAATCTCATTTGATCTCGATAAAAGGCAAACAATTAAAGCCTTTTTTTCCCCCAGTAAAAAATAGCCCCAAGAAATTTAATATTTGTTGGAATGGTACACCAGTATCATCAGGTTATCAAAGACTTAAATACTTGAGACAAAATGGTGTCAGGTGGAGATGGTTAGAAGTTTTTCAGCTTACTCCTCTGATTTAAAACAAGTTTGACTTTTTTTATTCTTTACTAGAGTACATCACAATTCATTGGCTTTGCAAATGTGTTTGTCTGGTTTAGGTCTGGATGGATGTTTTTTTCCCTCATAAATCGGGCTAGAACATAGTGTTGCCTTTGCCGTGAGAACAAAATCTGCAACTGATAAGATCTCTTCTTCCTGATGCAAGGGATTGTGATTTGACCTGGATCACACAGACATACTGGATTTCATTTCCAACTACAAATATTCTTCATGAACTACCCATGAAATTGCATATGTAGATGATTTCAAAATAAGTAACAGAGTGGGGCTTTCAAAACAAAAGCATATATTGCTGACATGTCTTGGTGATACTATAAACACAAATACTGTGGGTTCACTTGTTTTGACTTAGCATTCAAGTTCTCATTTATGCCCTTAATTTTCTTGGTGCAGCATCCATTTAAATCATTAGGTAGCTCTAGTGTGACAGAAGAATTCATGGCTTTTGAAGGATTTCTTAGTCAGTTTAAATTACACCCCAATGTGGGATGTAATCCCACTTCTGGATGATTGATTTCACAACATTTCAACTTGCAGTATAAAAAAAAAAAACACCCAAAGACAATGTTCGGACTGTCCTCAATTAATCTTCAAATCCTTCAATGGGTTGACCTAAATTACAAAGTCACTTGCTTGCTATGTGGTTGTGATCTCCCATGGCTATAACAATGCAATTGTTAATCTCAAAAGTGAAGTTTATGTACAGAAAACCAGCAACTGGGCTATGATTTTAGAACTTGCTTCCATGATAGATCAGTATGACCTCAAACTTCACCATCACCTTTAACTGTTAAATGTTACATCCATTTTTTATCCTAACTTTATAGTAATAATGTCATAAAAAACTTTCTATAAATCACTTTTCTGAGAATAAAGGATGTAGGAAAAGCTGCAGAGATTTTCCTGTATGTGTTTAATATGCAAAGTATGATATGATATTATGATATGATGTGATATGAATTTTGGCTCAATAAATCTGGATTTTGAACAGCAGACAAGAATTATGTAATTAAACCGAATGCAGTGAATATTTTGATGGAAAAGCAGGGCAGTCTCTGAAGAAATGCTGTAGTATCCCTCAGTTCTTCGGGGGAGCTAAGGAGGAGACCTGGAGAATCGACACATTGCTTTAATCATTCTACCTGATATCTGTTCTTGGTGTTGTTTCATAAGAAATATGTATTCAAGTAGACAGAGTTCCTTTTAAAAGCAGATTGCCTCCATGTTGTTCTGAACCATCTGTTTCGGGCTTGGTATCTATAACAGAGAAAAAAATAAAAGAAAAAAGAATTGTAGTAGGATTTAAAAAAAAAACCCAAACCCAAACATGCCATTTATTGTTTTTCTGGTAAGAAAGAGATGTGCATGGCCTTTGCAGTGTGCTACCACCTAACAGCATAAATTGGTATGGGAAGGTCTGGTTTGTTTTACAAAGGCAGCATCTCCAAATAGGTGTCTGTGTCTTCAGTACATTCCATTTGTCGTATCACATCTGCATGTTCACTGAAAGCGCTCTGTACTCGCGCTCTGAAACTTTTCCATGTTACCACTTGTCAGTACGAAAGAGTTAACTTAGCATCACAAAAAATCCTGAGTTATTGTGCAAAATAAAAGTCAGGAGGCTGCTCTCTGTCTTCCTGAAGCCAAAGGGCAGATCCTACCAAAGCCAACTCTTTCCCTGCAACGAGGCCAGGTACGTTATGAAAATGCATAGGTTTTGATTTGCACAAAAAGCTTGTTTCAGGGTGAGAGGTTAGAGGAGATGTCCTGGTCTGGTATCTTGAAGATTCAGCCTCGGGAAGACAGACGGGACGTCCCAGGCGGGAGGCTGAGCGAGGCCAGCAGGCAGGGGCTCGGCAGCCACAGCGGTGGCGGCTGCCCTGCCAGGACAGCAGCGTACGCAGCTTGCCAAAGAGGGAGATGTAGCTTCGCAGAGAAGACCTTCCCCAGCTTGGCATCTGTGGCCTGTACTCTCTGTTCAGAAGGGAAAACGGGATACTGTTTTAGGATGGGCTGGAGTTTTTGTGTGACTCATTCTTTTAGATCCATCGGGGGAATTCCTCGCGCAAGGGTCAGGGAGCCAGCTGATGCTCTGTTAAGTCAGATGGAGAATAGCTCCTGAGAAGGGCTGACGATGAAACTTGGCTGCGTCTCAGAACCTCCGGGAAAAGCGGATTCAGCCAGCAGAAAAAGAAAGGACTGAGAACTGTGGAGGATTTAAGGGAGCCGTGGCTCTATTGTCATGTAATGCTGAATTGCCAGAATAAAACTTGATTTTCATCATATTTTACAATGCACTGATTGTATGGAATCTATCAGTGCAACAATAAGTTATGCCTTCTCCATGATTATAGCACATCTTGTATAAGTGACTAAATGAGAAGCTAAAATTGCTGTGGCGTAGGGATTTATATTACAATAGACATTTTTGCATAATGCTATGGTGATGCTTCAGCTTTCCCTGACATCCACGCCTTTAGAACATCCTGTCAAAGGACTCTGAATTAATACTGCCACTAGAGGAGGACAGCATTGACAAGATGGGAGTAAAAGAGACGCAAAAATAGATAAGCCCTTAGCTCTTCAAAGGAGGTAAAAAGAAAGTGGAGAAAGCTTCTTGCCGTGAAAATTTAGGATTTTATACGTACAAGAGATGTGTAGAGAGGAGAAGGATTAGAAGCGAAGTTTGGATTTTCAGAGTACCCTGAGGCAGACACACCTCCTCTCAGCAATGCATTTGCTTTGCTTGTTACTGTTTGTTTTGAAACCAGCAGGGCATTTAAACACTCAAGATTCATGAGTTTAAAGACAGTCCTTCTCCAAAGAGTTTCCAGTAGAAAAGACAGATTTCTGCTCTGCTCCATGTAGACAGAAGGGCAGTCTGGGACAGCAAAATTTGGGAATGTTTATCACACTCCCTGAACTATATCTAAACTCCCCACTATTGAGTTATTAGTGCTGTAGTGAACATTTAGATGCAATTAAGGAGATGGGAAATGTGTCAGGATTATTAGTGCAGCATCTTGAAACACAGGCATGCTTGCAGCTAGTGAGGAAGGCTGCCAAGCCAAAAATATCAACGATGTCTGAATGAAAATGAGTTTCGTTACACTCTTTTCTCTCTCTTTCCTTGTAAAAAGAATGTGACAATTCTGGGTGAACACTCTAATGTTTGAGCCTTAGTAGGAGAAAAGAGAGGCGGGGAGGGGAGGGGAGGGCAGGGCAGGGCAGGTTTGTTCTAACAGCACAATGGTTAGAGCGATCGTGTGATATTCAGTCACTATATTTGGCTCCATATTCCCCATGAGAAGATTTTAACATTCACTTCCTACGACTGGTAGTTACATCCAGCAGAAAATCGCTTTATGTATTTAAGGAAGTGTTTCACGTGCCTAGATGTAGGTGTCTTGTGCCACTGCAGATGCCTGAGAGATAGCCCCCCGATACCTGTACAGGTGGCTGACAGATATAAGGTAAGAATATAGGGGACACACCACTTGCTGACATGGAAGCTGGTCCTGGAGCAGTGCCGGTCTTTGGTGCCCGGTCTTTGGGGAGCATGCATCAACTGGCAGATGTAGTGCTGTTTGCAACAGGCACCTTTCAATCTGGAGCTTTTGCAGTTTTAAAATAATTAAATATTCATTGATCTAGAAAGTAAGCAACAGAGAAGTTTCCAGACTGGTGATTAGGGGACTCACTTGAGAGACAGGATTCCTGGATTTCAGGCACTGCCGGATGCAGATTTACCAGAAAGGGGCCATTAAAGGTGGGGGAAGACAAGCAACAGTGCCTGCTCTCCTCGGGAAAGATGAAACATGAGCCCCCGGTGAGCTGGAGGATGCTCACAGAAGTGGTATGACAGCTGTTGTCCCCTTCCCAAACCAGAAATAGCCAGCAAACTGAACTTGCATTTACTGATGGTTAAAGTCCTGGCCAAACTGCAACAACCTTGGTTTTCACAAAAATAAAGCACTACCTCTATTAATGAATCCTTTTAATTTTCTGTCTTGGGGTGTTAAAAACAAGAAAGTAAACAAAGGAAAGACTAAAAGCATGTGGCTATGGAAAACAAAAAATACTGGAGCATATGAAACCTACCAGAGCTTGCTTTTTAAGGATAAATACATATCTCACTATTTTTCTTTTAATTCCTTTTTGCCCAGTCTTGGAACCGAGATGATCATACGTAGTTTTGAGGTTAACCACACACACGAAGCAACAGAAGGCAGACCTTGTTTTCAGCTTTTGCAGATGAACAGAGACAGATCTCCTTCTTTGACTTTGTACTGAAATGAGAAGCACATGGGTACAACAAATCCAAGCTATAGCCGTATAGCCATCAGCGGTCACTTGAGCATAGCTGATCAGCTACTTCAAAGCCTCATACCATGTACTTTCCTCCCGAAAGTCAGCTATTGACAATAGCGATAGCTGGCAGGATCTGCCTGTTCAGAATCCCTGGCACCTCACCAAGAAACGGAAAGTCTGTTTAGAGTGGATTTGGATGTATTGTAAACGAAGCAGAATACATCATGCTTTAAAGTCAAGGACAACTCTCGGTTCTGCAGAGGGGCTAGATGAGGCAAGAAGGACTTACACAATCACTCAGAATTGTAAACATTCACAGCTAATAAGAAAAGAGGCCCAGCAGCAATGAAACGTGAGATTAGCCAGACAGCAATTATCCCAGTAATAATACGGTGTATGTTTCTTCTTTACTGCTCTTGTGTGGATTACAAATGGATTCTAATGCGGAGCTGGATAAGCCTGGGAGTATTGTACTTAGACTCAGTTTAGGAGCCAGCAGGAAAATCTAGAGAGACTGCAAGTCTCACTGAGGCCCTTGGTCTGCCTTACAGACAGGAAACAATAGCAACAAAATGTTAAAAGCTTAAGAAGGAAGAAATAAAACCTGAAAAAAATCATGCTGGATTTTCCCTGTCGAGCTCACTTAATGAGTGGACCAGGTCCTACATTTCTGTGTCCACACTTAAATGACCTAACAGCCTGCTTCCCCTCTGTTGTCTTTTACTGTGTCCGTATAATTACTCAAAAACGTGAAAGCTGAGGGCTCATCTCCTCTGAGAGAATATTCACCAGGAAGAAATGTTCACCAGAAGAAAAAAAGATGTAATTCCTTTTTTTCTCTGTGTGTGTAATCTTCACCTAAAATCTTCTATTTCTCTCTGAAACTTTGGTTAATGTTGGAGCAAGGGGCTATCCAGCATAGTCTGCCGTTACTGTCTTCCCTTCACCTTTTCCTTTGTTTTGGCCTCAAAGTGCTCTAATGGTCACTGCAATCCAGACACCATGTCAATTTATTTTTATCCTGTCTGTCTTTACCAGTGAAGAAGCATTTCCCTTCTCATTTAGTTTTTCTGTTGCCGAAGAACAATTTATCTCCCCTCTAAGCTGGAAAAAAAGAATTTCATCAATCATATTTGGAAAATCTGAAAATACACTTCTTGAAAATGTATAAAGGTAAAAATGTTTGGTTTGGGCAATTCTAATCCCAGTATCGACTAGTCAAAAAGTTTTGATCTTAAAGTCATCATCTTGCACTGCATAATGCACCTTTATTTTTCTGAAGAAAATTATGAATCTAAGCAATATTTCCTTTTTTTTTCTGCCTGTAAGCTTTGGAGTTTAAAGGCAGTGGAATTTTGAGCGGGTTTGCATTTGGCTGCAAATATTTTGACAATTTTCTGGTATCATACTTGGTAGAAATTACAGCATCTAAATCTGTAATCAATGAAAAGTGCTGAAAACATGCAACGAAATGTGCAAAAGTCAACAGATGCAGAATACAGATGGAGAGCAATTGGCGCACTGCCTAACACCTTGTACCTATAATTGAGAAGCTATTTTGTCTTTATTTCCTTCTTTTCCTCTTAACAAGATCGTTCTTCCAGCTTTGTAAATCACCTATAACCAAATGGGCAACAAGGTCCCTCGCAGGTGAGTGCCGAGCTGCTTCCCTGGGGCTCGGAGCGGGGAGCCGGTGCCGGCCTGGGGGCCCGCAGCCCCCCGCGCTGCCGCGGGGTGCCCAGGCACTGCCGGGGCTGCGGTGCCGCCGGTTCTTCCCTTGCCGCGTTTCGCTGCGTAACCTACCGCAATTTTCAGTTTTGCATCAATTCACCGCCAGCCTACAAGGGGTGGTAACTGAGGACGCCGAGACTTGGATAGTAGCTGTTGTAGTGAAAGAGATTACCACCCATGGAGCTAAACCCAAGAGACACGTCTCTCTTCTCTAACTTAAATATATATGATTAATAGTTTTCAACCCTTTAGAGAGATTGTTCCTTGCCACTCTGACAGAGACTAAAAATTGGTTAATTTGTCAGTATTTATTAAATCCACAAGGATACACCTGGCTGGAAAGCTTAATAGCAATAAGGGGCTGACGGAGGGCTCTGAGTTTCTTCCCAGAAGACAGAATAATAATCTGCTCTCACTTGTGAAGCCTTTCTTAGAAATCTTATACAACCACGAGAGTCAGATTGTCTTAAATACTGGATCCTACCTGTGTGAGACCTACCTTCAGGCTCCGGTGTTGGTCATCAAAAATGTTTCTCTTTTGCTTTCAAAATACTAACAGTAATAATAATATTCATAATATAAAAACCAGCTTTGGAGTCCTTTAATTCCCTCATTAAAGGAACACTGCACATTTTGGAAGTTAAAACTGAGGGAAAAGAAACACTTCACAAGCTAAAAAAAAAATGAAAATGATGAAAACACCGGAGGAGATTCAAAAGAACAATACCCCTGACACTCAGACGAGCATTTGGGACCCAGATTTCTATAATCTGCAGCCAGATCACTCCAGTCTTGGCTGTTTGCTTTCCTTTCAAACTGATGTTTAGTGAATTATTAAATGTAGAATGATTTCAAGTGTTCTCTGACTGCCACTACTTTCCTTTCCACCCTGATAGACAGGCTCATAAGTTCCAAAATTTGTTTTTCTGTGACTCAAAAGTAACGTTTCTAGAGAAAAAAAGAAATGAGGTTCATAAAGAAATCTATGAAATCTAATTGCCGGTGTCAGTTATAATAAAAATCTCCCCATTACTGCCCAAAACCAGAATGGGGAAGAGGCTCTTAAGCAATTGAATTATATTGACATAAGAAACCACTGAAAGCAGCGACTAATTAGCTTAGTGGTATTGCTGTAATGTGTTACAGTGCTCTCCCATAATTTAGACAGCTTTGGGTCTTTAAAAGATACTTGGACATTTGCTATTTTGTTTCTTGCAGATTTGAAGTCAATGGGATGACCACTGACTTACTGAAAACAGCGTTTTGCCAATGCTGATACTTTTGAAAATCTCATCTTTAAAGCACTGTGGAAGTAATTGGGTAAGCATGTTGGCATAGACTCGGGAAAGGAAACCAAATTGCTTTTTAACACCACCTAATGGGCTGTAATGGACTAGATTTAATTAAAATCTCTAAGGAATTGCTGACCAGAACAAAAGGGACCATTTGGCTTTTAAGAAAACAGGTATTTACAGAAAAATAAATGTAAGAAATATCAAACATAAAAGAACATCTTTAACTCTTCAGCAGAGACCTCTGAGTACTTAAGAAACCCTAAACTTCTGCAAGAAAATGTTTGTTGCACAATGTCACCTTTCTGCCAACCTCCAGTACAGAACAGGGATGAAATTTACGATTTATAGGACATAAGGACACAGCGCTCTATATTTTCAGGTAGTAAAGCTGTTATGATCAGCAACTGCAACACCACAACACCTGGCAGTATGGTCAGAACGCATACTTTTGCTTTGCACTTGGCATTGTAGCATTGAAAGATTTCATGAAGACTGGGTATTCATTGTTACTGGGAGAAGCTAAGGGTCTTCTGGTATTGCAAATTTTTCTAAGGTTTGGACCAAAGCAAAATGGGACCTCAAAAATCACATTACCTTCCTTTTGTAACCAGAATTATATAATCTGAACTTTTTTTAAAATTGGTTTCTTCATTTGTTTGGATGGTTTTGTACACTGATTAGAGACAGTGAATGTTTTATTTGAGGTGTTTTGATTTTCTCTAAAATCATTGCCAACTTGAGCACAAGATGATACACAAAATCCAAAATTCCTTTCTGAAAATATTATTCTACCATTTACCAAATCAAGTACTTCCAGTTTCATCAGCCTTAGAACAAAATATTCTGGGGTTAGGGCAAAATACATCTATCCTATTATGGATATGCCATTTTCTGTAAAACTGTTTTTCAACCCGTACCTGGAATATGGCTAACTTACTAGCCTTTGGCTTGAAAATAAAACCCCTCTATTTTACCGTTTTACCTTCCCTAATTTATACTCTATAAATATGGTTTCTCTTGTTGAAAAGTAGTCCTATTTAACTGAATTGGCAAATAACCAGAGCAACAAGAAACACATTATCTGTTTTCCCCCTGGACTTCTCACTGCCCTTCCAATCACTCAGCCTTACCTGTTCTGGCAATTCTGCAATTGCCAAGCTTTAAGTCAAAGATACACAACGTGTAGCCACTTCCATCTCAAGTCTTGCTCCAGCATGCCCTCAGTTTACATTTCTTTCCATTGACTGAGAATATTACACTTCTTTATGCTTTTGGAGGTGAAATAAAGGAAATGAAGATTGAATAAGAAGCTAGTGCTCCCTTCTATAGCTAGCTAGCTGGTTTTTATTGCTTGTTCATTTCTTTATTTCTCCACCGTGGTTTATTGTATTTCCCATTGTAAATAAATGCACAACTGAATGAAAGAAAGTGTTAAAATAGCAGTGGGGAAAGAGAGAGCCCAAAGAAAATGGAGTCAATCCTACTGGAGTATGAGGTATAATCTTTAAATTTTTATATATTGTGAGGTTAGAAGGCAAGAAGATGAGTGCATTAATTCTTTCTCAGGCTTGCCATTGTAATACAACAACAAACAATATCTTTGATTTTTTTATACCATCAGTGTGGCTATTTCCAGTAGAATCATTTTTAACCAGGATCTACAAAGCCTGACTGTCACAGGCTACCCATACTGCGCAGTCCTGATGCAGTCCATCACTGTGCATGTCTCTGACGTTTATTCCAGCAGGGACGCGGGTGAATTATTCAAGTTTGGGTGCAGAATTCTCTTTGAGCAGGTTCAAAGTGGGATTTTGATGCATAAAATGGCCTTACAGACTCCTGCTTTGGTCCCTTTTAGAAAGCAGTAATAATACACAGTTTCTCCTGAATGAAGTGCTTTCACATTTTCTGTGCCTGAGCACTTCTATTTAAAGCTCATATTGTTCCTGTACAGTTAAAGTTGTTTACTGGCTATTCTCATCTAACAAATCTGTGAATGTTTGTACAAAGTTGTGCTTACCCTGTAGGCTAGTTGTTTGGGGTTTTTTTCAGTGCTTTAAGATGTCATATTACTCATGAACCAATATGTGTAAGTGTTCTTTCTGTACACCACCCACATAACACATTTTACTTACCTCATCTACATCCCCTCTTTTGTTCATATTTTGACTATTTCTTTGTTTAGTTATTATGGAAATAGTTGTGTTGCTGGCATACTACTGACATGACCAAAAGGCAGAATTCAATTTGTCTCATGTTTTGAAATGCAGCAAGCTCACTAATTATCGTCCTTTTCTTCCATCTGCAAAGGCAGTCAGTCTCATTGAAGTGCTCTGTATGTTCTCACCTACTTCGCAGCGAGACCGAATAAAAGCAAACTGAAAGGAAAATGCTACTTCTCAAAATTATGTTCAAGTTTATTTGCTGGAACCTCAGAGAAAATAGTCGAAAGCTCTTCAATATAAATGTTTAAGCTACAAACTGAGTCAGATCCTTTTCTTTTTGTGGTTTGGTCTCTTTTCTGCATTTCTTTTTAAATGGTTAGTGGTCTGCAGTGGTTTAGACCACTATTTGGAGTGACGGTAGTAAATGATATTATGTCACCGTTCTGGCAAGATGTTTAATATCTTTACTTTTTAATCATCTTCCACCTTTGAAATAGTCCATTACTGCATTTTTCGTTTATTGTATGAGGTTTTTTCACCAAATAAGGGACAATACTTGGTCATTTCTCCCATGGCCGAGAACGGAGGCAGTATTTTAATCTCTCATTCTAATGTGAAATGTGTAATGTAACTAGTGGGATCAATAAAAATATTCAATACAGGAATCAAAATTCAAGTTGTTGCAGATAAGAGAACAAATCCCCAAAAGCTGCATGCTTATACCACCAATGGTATTTATTGAAGTAATACATTGCAAAATGCATTCTTTTGAGAGCAAGGCATTTAAAATGGAGTTACATATTGATCCAAAAAGAATGAATCTTCTTCTAAACGGTTCTGACTTCCATTTTTAATTTCTTGCTTTGTATTCCCTAATGTGTTGCAGAGACAAGCCCAGCAGTGCTTATTCCCTGCTCACCCTGTTGGTATGTTTACCCTTAAGATTTATGACAATGGCTAAAAATGTTAACGGATTGCAGCCTAACATCTTCTATAGCTGTCATTCCATAATCCCACCGAATAGACCTGCAAAGCTACAGAATGAGCAAAGTTCCATTCCAGAAAATGTTTCTAGAAGCTCTAAGAACAGAGCTTTTCTGCCTTGAATTTTTAGCCAGAATTTAAGGATAGAAAGAACAGGCTGGTGATGTAGCTTCAGCTCCATCAAGAGCATTATATTTCACCCCAGCCTGAAGCTGCAGTACCATGTACTTTTGACAGACTACAAAATCCTTTTTGGATGTGGCCTTCATCATATTTTCCCTCTCTACATTTATGCTGGATTAGAAATCTGAAGTACAGCGGCAGACCTGCCTTCTCTGGCATCCTCAAAACCAGTGATTCTGATGCATCTCGCATAGGACTTTGAAAAGAACTTGGGTGTCTGCAGGAGGCCTGTATAATTGGCAGCTCCATCACAGGACAGAGATGGTAATGGAGAACAGGAGAGCTTCATGAATGAAGCCCTGGCTGCAGAACAAAGTAGAAACAAAAGCAAACTCCCTACCAGTCTGACCCAGGGAAATTCCTTTGCTGGATCACAGTCTGCATCTTCATCTGAGCATTTGTCCCAGATGTTGTTAAATATTATGTTATCTCCTCCTGTACAAGTGTTCCAAGTACAGTAGTCTTACCTCTGTGACTACTCACCTTGAAGACGGTAAAATGAAACAAAGTAGAAAATATTTACCTAGCTGTATATTCTCAGGAAAAATAAGCCTTCCCACATGGAAGTAGCTATCTGAAACCTTGAAAAAGGACGGCGGAAGAGGTATGAGCTTGCTAAGGGAATGCAGTTCCTTCCAGGTCCTATAAAAGAACACAAACGTGTGGGACCTGCCCCACAGACTCTGTGGTTGGAAGGAACAGGTTTGTCTTACAGTTTGACACAGATCACAGAACTTCTTTCAGATTTGGCTAAAGAATATCTTTAAATGGATTATCCTTGTTTCAGTACTTCAGATTGTGGTAAGTCTTGTTGTCTGTCCTAACAAATTATTCCGTGCTTGCCTGAGAGACGTGCCTCAAAACTAAGAACTGTCAATATTAGTTTTTTTCAGATTTTGACTTCCAGTGACAGAAGCTGCTAAGTCCTAATCAGTGAGCCTAGTTCTGTATTAACCAATTTTCAGTTACCTTCCTCATATGCAGCCACAAACCTCATCAAATTTGCCTTCTTATTTGATAAGCTAAATCACTCACCATGCTTCCTGTGTCACATGGGGGCTGCTTGACACCTTCGGTCACTTTTTGAAGCTTTATTTCCATATTCTCCCTGAAGTATGAAGCGCCAGTTCATGGTCCTGTTATACTTTTGGTCGTACCAAACCCACATATATAGACTGTATACACTTCAGGATCTTTTGGTAGAACCAGCTGGCTTTAGCACCCTTGTGTACAATAATTGTTCTGGTTCCCTCTTTAGTCCCTGGCAGCTTCCAGTAAGTCAGTATATAAAATTTTTGTATGCTGTATTTGCCCCTCTGGAAGTGTCTACCGGTCTCCATGTGTTGTGAACCAAGCTGACCAGCTTAGACTTGATCCCTGACTTCTGGGTGACTTGGGTTTGATCAGATGACTTCTGGTCTTCAGAGTTCTACTTCGTATTCCCCCTTTACGTGAATGAAAAGGTATCATTAACCTTTCTTGCCATAGAAATAGATAAAGTGATCACGTTGAGGTCTCTCAGCTTTTCTATGAATTCCTGCTTTCCAAGAAAGACTCACCCTCTTGCTCTAACCCATGTTGTTGGATTCCCAGGATACTATCTTAGAGGTTGCTCGATTAAGATGACATTAAAATGGTTGGATTTAACTTGTGACTCAGACCCATTTGAAAAATAAGAACATTATTTCTAGTTACCAGCCCACCAGCTCCTGGATTTGTCTAGAAATGTACCAGAAACTGTTGCATGTTTGCCAGAGAGATTAAAAATAAACATTTTGAGCATCCTTGGGGTGAGGCCTGTTTCCTGGGCACAATGTTTGTATTATGGATCCCAATAGCCAAGGTTCTCCAAGGCTGACCAGTTCCTGCTTATTTATAAGGAAACCAAGATAACTGGAATCCCTGGCAATTCTGAGCAATAAGCATGGCAGATGCACCTCAAAGTCATGGCCTTTAGATGCCTACACTGTGCAGCTTATTAGGAAGGTGACAGGAACATGGACACATTACTTGAAAAAAGTAATTCTCGAAATGTTTAGATTTTCTCATTTCCAGACAATAGCATCCCTTACGCCTTAACGTTTCTGTGGAGCTCCACTGGTGGTAGCCTCATTAGAACTTGCCGCAAATAACACCAGATCACTACACTGAGACATACAATTAGCCTAGACAGAGACCTAACAAATGAACGTAATACTTCTGTTGTCGTCACGTGGCCTAGGTAAACCATTCTCTCCCATTGAAATTTTACCTCTTTAGCCTTTGCAATGTAGAGAACAGTTTTGCACTGGCAGAAGGCTGACCTGCATGCCCCTGTAGGTCTTTTCCAGCTCTTTTCTACCAGTCTGTTGCTGTCTTTGCAGTAGCTTATGGGTAGCTGTAAGATCTGCTTAACATTTATGATTCATCTTTAGCCTTTCTTAATACCAAGTTGCCAACAATCTGCACTTCAGTGAATAATATACTTGATTCAGTTGTACTCAGTCACTGTGATGTAAGTGCCTGATAAAATACCATCTCTCTTTGCTAGTGTTTGACATTTCGGTTTTATTAGGGTTCACCCCACAAGAAGAAAGTGATTCAAAGAATGAATTTCTGAGAGCAGAGAGAGATCTCCTAGAGGGGAAACCACTTGTCTGGTAGTGACAAAACTACCCATTACCTACGCCACAGATTCACTAGAGGAAGCAAAAGAATATTCACATCTTAAATTGCACTGTCATCTATGTTACGTAGTGTAATGCTTGTTCTGAAGAATTACTTCTGCCACTGGCCTATCACTACAGCAATATATTCCAAAAAGGACGGAGTGCTGCAAGTTTGAAAGAAGTTCAGTTTCCAAGTGGGAAGGTCTGAAATCCAGAGCAGGGCATTTCAACCTTTTCCAGATTTAACTGGCTCCCTAAAAGATTGCCAATGAAGATTCAGACCCCTTTACAGATTTCTCACACTTTTGTAGCTGTAAGTAGATATAAAACCTGATTTTCCTCATTGTCTTTCATGGATCTTTCAGAGTTGGTCCAGAGTTGGCCTGGTGGGTCAGATCACACTTTGAAAGATCCTGGTGTAGAGCAGATCAGCCTGTCGTCTGTGATGGGAACCTCTGGATCTTACGTATCACAGTACACACGCTTACTTACAGCAGTGAAACAAATTCCTTAAAAAGACAAGTTCTTGGCAACCAGATAGCAGGTAAGGCTAATGATGAATCATAAATATTAAGCAGATCTTACATCTATTTAGTACAGAGACACTAACCAGGCTCCCAGAGCAGCGTAGACACATTAAAACAGCACTCTGCCAAAGTTAATTACCTTGGACATTTTTCTGCACAGCTAATTAGCCTGATTGAAGCACCATGGCTATACTCTTTGTTTGAAGCCAATGATACCTCCATATTGTATGGATCTGGCTTCTCTTACTCAGGACTCTACCTTTTCAACAAGTCGTGACCCAAATACATCCCTGCTTTCCATTACTGATCATTCTACTCAGGGCATCTGCTCCTTTCATAACCATGCAAAATGAATAAATGCAGACACAGTATGTCAGTGTGCTAAAGCTACACATCTGAATACTAAAATAAGATTATTTTTTTAGCATTTACCATGAGTATGCTCGCTTGTAGCCCAAGTTTCATCCTAAGTCTTAATATTGAGAGGCTGTCCTGAAGCATGGATAACCATCTGCCTAAGTAACTGAATAAACCTGTATTTATTTTAAAACACATTGTAGCTGTAGATGTTAATTTTCTCTATAGGTGGCTAATACTTTTGTGGACTTAATCAATCTTTGCATACAATGATTTGAAGTGGTCATGAGTCCTGTGAGTTAAGGGTATCTCTCGTGTAAGGAATTTTATTTGTGCATTTTGAATAACCTTTCACTTTTATGCCTGCTTCATGCATTACAAGAAAGGTTAAGTGGAATCTCATTTGACTATTTTTCCCCTTCTCTTCTTCTAGAGATACCTTCACTCCTCTAGTCTTTCTGTCCCTTGTGATTTTAAAATGTTACTTGTGATATTTCCTGCCTTATTTTTAACTTTTGTGGGTTATAGGATCCTGTGAAAAACTTCAACTTTGTACATTCTGGTTGTGGAAAAAACTTTGGAAATAGGACTTTGGTGTACTCTAAATAAAACCAATGCCTCTCTCTCCTGTAATCACCTCAGTAAATTTTATGGTTTTTAATTCAGTCTTATGGCATTACTTCCTGGGCAGGGAAGGAGAATGGTGCCTCTGCCTATACTAAACAACCCTGATCTCTTCATCCCTGTGGTATGAAGGAATTTCTTGGTGTCTCTCCCCTCTTTGTTATCCCTCTCTGAACACATTCTGTTTCTGCTGTAACCACTGCTTAGCCAATGTTCTGGGAAAATAGCTAATGTGAAGATAGCATTGCACTGCCAGTTTATCTTTGGGTTGTATCATTGTAATATATATATATATCTCATCAGTGTCCTGCCATCACTTTATATTTCACCGAGATACTGCCTGAAGGTTTTATGAAAATGCATATAGTCTCTATCATAACAAGGAACAGAAAGTATTTGATGTATTCCACCGTGGAAGAGAATTAATGATCAGGGTCAGAGACTAGTAAATGCCTGACCCTGCTGGAAGGAACTATTTGTGCCAGCCATGTTCCCTCATCTAATCAGCGACAAGTCTTGGCATGTCAGCGAAACGGGACAAAAAGAAAGAGAAGGATAGACAAAGCAGCACGCCCTAAATGAAACCCCGGACCAAACCCTGTATAAAGCGACAGGAATCTCTGAGTACGAAATGTGATGGACGGGTATGTCTAATGAGTTAATCTGTGTTACACGTACAAAGTACCTCAGGGCCTTAAGTTTTCCTGGACATTCTTCCAAAGCAAGGGGAAACTGAGGATACCTTTACCATCGGGTGTGTAAAATGAAAGAAGTAACAGTTCTTTAGGAGAGCAGTTCTGTCCTCCCATTGCTTGACGCATGTTCCCCCAGAGCAGCCTCGGTGTGTGTCCTGCCCCTTAGATGGAGCATGGGGGAATGCTTTCAGTTTAGCTCTGGCTGCCTTCGTAGAAGCTTTGCAAGTGAGTTTCTTCTGCAGTGATTGGAGGAGATGCACTGCTATAGAGTGGAATTTTAGGAAAATAATTTTCTTGGCAAATCACATAGATTATTCTACAGGACAATATATTAGGTATATGCTAACGAACTACTGAAAAACATCCAGTTCAACAGTTTCCAAATGTGACTTAATCGTAGTTTAGATGGATAGGACCTTGCTATAAAAAGTTTTTTTTTTAAAAAGGATAATATTCCTTAAAATATCAAAAATCTTTCTTCCCCCACCCCCAATCTCTTACCAGCCAACTCACTCCATGGCTTCATGGATAGATTCACAGCCAATGAAACTTTAAGTTCAAGCCACCCCATGTTTATGGACCATTAAATCCAGCATTATTTTCCAGTTCTTTAGTTCAGAGTTTGCATCTATACAAAAAAAATATTGCCTATTTTTTCTGACGCCACCAATTTTTAAATCATTTCCATGAAGCATCATTATTTTCCAAGTTTCTCAACACTGTGCTGCAATATATGCAATTCCTTGGATACAATAGGTAAGATCTTAGCCAGAAAACTACCAGATAGTCAAATACATGGCTTAAATCTGCATTTTATAATATTTGAAGTTAAAAATTAGTCATCAGCATTAGCAGGGAGTCACTGAGTTAGTAACTGTTGATTGGTGAGAGGAAAGAAAGGAAAAGGTACTAGGAAGTCTTGCGAACTTAATTTGGACCTGATTTGCCAAGACCGGTTATGCAGCAAGTGTGTTGTTAGACCTAAGGAGAGTAAGAAAAGTAGAGAGAGGGAAAAAAAGAGTACTGTTGAAAAATAAGGACAGCAAAAGCTTATAGCATAGTATTCCTTCTGCTGTATAACTTTGTCCAACCTTTTGATGTAATGTTTTGAATGCAACATAACCCCAACATTTGACGACTTGATTAATACCTTTAAGACTATGGTGTTTTTAAGAACGCAAAACGGATATAATTTTCTTTCTTCTTTTCTTTTATTAAGTGAAGGTAAAACTTCATGCAGGTTCCAAAATGAACAGATAAGTCAATGGAACAAAAACCCATCAATGACAATTTGTTGCAAAGACACCATCTCTTGTTGAGGCATTCTCTTGGCTGTGGACTGGTGGAAGCTAGGAGACTATTCTGGATGTGAATCACCACCCGTAAGTGTTTTCTTCAAGCACACCGTCCTCACCTAGTGTCAAGACACTGGACCTTTGGGTTTTCTGATGTAAATAATTTTAATTGAATTGTTAATCTGTAGGATGAGATCAAGAAAGCACTGGGGCATTAACTTAACTTCAGGCACAAAGATATACTATTTATTTTGATGGGACTGTTCAAATATTTGAACACATGTTTAAGTTCATTCTTCTACTGTTACGCTAATGTGGCAGCTGTCACAACAAAGGCAGTCTCACATTTTAGAAAACTAGTGCTTTTACTAAGTCATGTTGTTGAAGGGGCAAACATATAAGAAAAAAATTAAATCCATGATATTAATTCATGGTATGGCATTTTGCATGCTTTACTTAACTGAAATAATTAATAGATAATGTTTATGTAAGTATTTAACAGATTTCAGATTGCAGCTGGCATCTTTTAAATATTACATAACTTCATTTAGTGTAAAATATGGTAAATGATATAGCAAAATACATTAAAATCTAAGCATATCTGCTTAATGTTTATATAATTATCTGTAAAATATCATGTGCTGTTTGAATTTCAACATTTTCCCATAAGGTATCAATCTGCCGATGTCATGTGACAAATTAACATACTGATGTCTTCTATAATTAGTAAAAAACTATACATGTTTACATATCCTTTTCATAGCAACCGTTGGGCTTATATTTTTTTAAAATTTGGTTTACCATATACATGAGTAGTGAGTTATTAACTAATACAGTATTACGAGGTATTGCTTATTTCTCTCACTGGTATAAAAAAAGGCCTGCTGAACAATCTTCAGTACAGAGGTTGAGTTCCTTAACACTTCAGGAGGATGAATGGTGGGATTTGAAGACACTCAGCACTGGTTTGACTCTTTCCTCTCTGCAATTGACTGTAAAACTCCCATCACTTCTGCAAGGCACAAATTTACATGTGTTCAAAGTGCATTTAGACATGTACCAGGAAGATAAAACTGTTTGTGAGCTATTAAACACTTTCTCTGCAGTAGTAAACTACACAGAGAGGCGGAGCTCAGGTTTGAGTACCAGCATGAGACGGCCCACACTGTTGAATTAACGTGGTCCCCAGCACAGCTTCGGAGCGAGAAAACCAGCACCGCCCCAAGCAACGCCTGGGCATAGCACAAGAACTGACGGGGGAAGGCGTGTTGCAGACAAGCAGCTTGGAAGCTGCCCTCCTGCTCTAGAGGGAGAGAAAGTCCAGCTTTATGGACAAGTGCTGTCACCTGGCACGTGGACTCAAGAACTGTTAGTAAGTATTGATGTAGCCAAAGACACTACCCCTAACTCAGGCCTCCTTGGAGCAGCAAGGCACGGAGACGGGGAGAGTATGTGGGGAGTATAAGGCCGCTCACTCTCTGCTGCTGGCTCTGGTTGTCCCAGCAGGATCCTGGGGCTGGGCGGCTGTTATACACAGCATTTCTAACGAGTCCAACGGTGGTGCAGTTTGACAGTGCTGCTCGTTGTGAGAAACCCTCACAAAGGTATGCCTTTGCTCAGAGCAGGATAGACACAAAGCCTGTACCCAGAGATATCAGACACTCCACAGCCTCTACAGGAGTGCGTCGTGGTTTAACCCCCAGCAGCAACTCAGCCCCACGCAGCCGCTCACACAGTGGGATGGGGGAGAGAAGCAGAAAAAGATAAAGTTCGTGGGTTGCGATACGAACAGTTTAATAGAACAGAAAGGAAGAAACTAGCAATGATACTAATAACAACAAGAAAGTGGTGATGATAATAATAAGATTGGAATACACAAACCAAGCGATGCACAATGCAATTGCTCACCACTCGCCGACCGATGCCCAAGCAGCGCTCCTCCCGCCGGTCCGCTCTCCCAGTGTCTATACTGGGCATGACGTCCCAGGGTATGGAATAGCCCTTTGGCCAGTTTCGGTCAGCTGTCCTGGCTGTGTCCCCTCCCAACTCTCCTGTGCCCCTCCAGCCTTCTTGCTGAAGCTGAAAAGTCCTCGACTTAGTCTGAACACAACTCGGCAACAACTGAAACCATCAGGGTGTTATCCACAGTCTTCTCATACTAACCCCAAAACCCAGCGCTGTACGAGCTACTAGGGAGACAGTTAACTCTATCCCAGCTGAAACCAGGACAGAGTGAACCACACTCCTCAGAGCCACGCTGTTGGGGAAGACCTCCAGATGTACAAAAAGTGAACGGAGATAGGAAGCTCAAAGCTACGATGGGACCATGATCTGCTCATGCAGTGTGGCTGGCCCTGGAGGTGCTTGAACTGGAAATGGGTCTCCCCAAAGCCTTTCATTCAACTCCGGACTGAGGGTCAAAGGTATGAGATAGTCTACCATGAGGGTAGATTCTCTGATGGTAAAGCTGAGGTAGGAGATAGTAAAGTTCCTGCGTAGAGTTAGCCCTACATGCATTTTTTCTTTTCCTGTGCCAGAATGAATAAGACATTCCAAGCTTCCCTGACCACTCAGTCCACCCTTATGGAAAAGTCATATTCGAACACAAACAAGTCAGACATGCTAAGCAAGACACTGTTTTGTACCTATTCCCACACCAGACGTGGCTTTTTGCTCATGCAGAGTCTGCGGACGTTCTTTAACTTCCTGAATTAAAGAAAAAAGCCTTATTCAAATAACATGAAAGGAAAGAATGCATTAGTCATTTTTCAAAAGATGTGACAAAATCAGTGGTTTTTTCATTACTTCTTTTCTTTCCAATACGTAAAATAGATTATTGCATCATTTGGCAAATATTCGTTGTCCATAAATTCTTAAATTGCTTTATATTAATCTGCATTGTTCAATTTGCACTGCACATGCACTGTGGAACCGAAGCTTTTCTGAATGCTGCCAACAAATTTTTGGTTCACGTTACTGCTCTGTAACTATTCAGTACAAGAGGTCAGTAGTGGAAAGACAAGCAGACAAATATACGTGTTAATACAAGGTTGAGATCTCTCTGCTGTCATTTAAAGGGTTGTATTTTTGTCGAGTTTAGAAGACCATTTCTAGCACCATTTTGTTTATTTGAACCTTTTTTTACCAAATGTATGGCATGTGCTTATTGATTGCTAATTATTGTTCTTTCAGGATGCCATGGAAAAATGTGCTTTCTACTAATACCATTGCATGTTCTGTTGCATTTTTCTTTAAGGCTATATTCTCTGTGCTAAAGGACAGTTCCCCCACGATCAGAATGGGATGAGTTATACCCTCGGTTCCGTGTGACTTTTCACATAATTTTTAAGCTATCTGTAATGATGTATTAATTCTATCAGAGCACTGACTTTCTTCTTCTGCGATATTTGAAAAGAAACGCCAGCCAAATTTATCTGAACATTGATTCAATAAATGCACTGTGGTTCAAAGTGTTATCTAATGGCTTTTTAGCTAGGGAGGAGGAATCTTCCACAGCTGTGGCTTAACCCTCTGTAGCATTAACGTCTCGCACCTCGTTCAGGAAAGCCCCTAAGCAGTTCTGTAACTTTCCATTTGTGATGAGCCCTGTTGCGTTACATAAAGTAGAGCATGCAGTCACACATAATCGTTGAGAAGAAATGGATTTAAACACGTTCTAAAGTTGTGACGTGAGTTACACATTAACCAATTTGTATGGGAGAGCCTACATTAGTGAGTACATACCACAACTTTGCTTTCCACATCTTTCTTGCAAACAGCTGCTTGTAGAGAATATATTAAAAAGCTTCCTAATATCGTCAAAGTGATTTTGGGGTGGGGTTTCTTTGATTTTTGTAAAAATACATTTTTTGTGAGTATTCTCTGCGATATTCACCCATCTTTGCTCCAGTCCGTCCACAGTAGCAATACAAATAGTATGAGCATCACATTTTAAATCAGGATCAAAGATGCACAAAGGCGGCGTTTAGCTCCAGTTGAAGGAGTTTGTTTCATCATAGTACCACTGTTTCAAGGACTGCACAATTGGCAATGAACAGAGAGCGCCCTATGATCAGATGTTCATACTAGATTTTTCATCACGAAATAAATATATTGGTTAGAAAATCACAAATCTCTATTTGTTTCGGTACACTTGAAATCATTACAGTTATCAAACTGATAGCTTTTCGTGCATTTCTTTAAGCCTGTTGAAGGTATCCAAGCAGAATACCATGAAATTGCATATTCTCCTTAATGAAAGTTGGAGGAGCCCTTCCACACCTGATGTAAACAAAAGTAAAAGTAAATAACTTAATTAATTTGCTATTGATGTTTTGTTCATTTTCTCTGAAGAGGTAAGCTAGCCGTGAGTGGGGGAGAGGGAGCATATGGGTGTAGAGAAACTTGGGGACATGGGAATAAAGTGGTGACTTTGTTATTAATAAAATTCAGGGCAGTTCAATTACAATTAGCTGTTTGCCAGTTACTATGAAAGGCAGAATTGGCTGAAAACCAGTACCAGTTAGTGAAAGATGGTAAGGAGGGTTATAAGGTAGTCTGAGATCCCCTGCAGAATGTACTGGTTTATCCTTTTTTGTGAAAAAGTCTGAGACAGCTTTTGCTTTCTGCCCCCCCGAGCCATCTGTATACTGTATCAAATATCAGAAACAATAGTTCAGGTTTCTAATTTGTCTGATGTAGGGTAAAGATTTAATTTTAGAATCTCCTACAAGTTGGATGATATACCTACAGGTATTCCTATTATACAGAGTAATTCTTTCACTCCTTGGTCCAATAACTGAACGAAATTGCTTTACTTCATGAAATTAGCATTATTGTATTTTCATTCAATTTGTTGTTTGTCCAATAAATAACATCAATCATCCTAGAGAGATGTTGCAATATCTTAGAACGCCAAAAGTGTCCTTAGCCATTCTTCTCTATTCTTAGCCACATCTTTTACCCCCTAGAAAATGACTGAGTTGAGAAGGTCTCCAGTCCTGTTGTCAAAGGTTTGCATTTTGCTTGTAAATTTTCTTGCTTCCACTTGGCTTAAACAAACTAATCACAAGATGATCTAAGCCCTATATTTGTTTGAGTACTGGCACAAGGGTGGTATTCTTAACTATTCATTTCCATAGCTCAACTCAGGAGATTTTATAAGACTGGAAGGACAAAGTGATATCGTCCCTTAGGAATCGTATCTATCCTTTTTGTTAAAAACCACCCCTTTCTTTCTCTCTCTCTCTTTTAATTTTTTTCCCTTTTTTCCCCCCCTTTTTTGGGGGGGGCCTTGGCTTTACTTCTGAGATTTGTTTAAATTGAAGTTCAACACAATCACAACTTTATTTAAACACGCATATATCTTCAAGAGTCTTGTAAAGTAGAGGAGATTATTTAAATGAAGCCTAGTACTAAAATGAAGTTTATAACTCAAGTATCTGATATTAAAATACATCAAGTTAAGATGGATAGAACCAGTTAAGAAAAGTTGAGATATCTTGATTTTGGATCTAATGTCAGTCAGTCATTTTGATTACTCTGCACATCATCTTCTTCGAGATTTCTTGAATGCCGTCATTTCTAGAAGTACTCTGCAGCTGTCAATATATACTTCAGAGAAGATGCCACAATGCAAATTGGCTGCAGGTTTAATACTGGCTGCAACCGCTGTATTTTACATAGCTATAAAAACAGAATGTCTCTTGTGCCTGGAACAGTTGCATTTAAAATGTATAGGAGTAGAGGCTGTCAGGTCCCCCACCAAAATTTCCTCAGCACTTTGGAGAGTAAGTTTCAGAGGTCTGTTTTCAAAACTATTTCTAGTTTCTGTTCTAAACTCAAAATGTTTGCAAACCCCCTGTGTTCAGCCAGCTCTCCCCTAATAAAATGTTGTAACTTTTTTAAAATAGAGCTGTGTTCCTATCTGATTATCACATAGGTTTACTGACTGAAAAACAGAGAGGTGGCCAACATAATTTGTGACCCACAGCATTTGCAATAGCTTCTGTTCTCTGTAAACAACCAGGGAACGGGGCACAGCCAGTCTCAATGAAAAGCTGCATCAAGGTCCCTGATACAGCCCACCGAAAATCCCTCTCTTTTCATTTAAGGGAGCCTAAATGTGCAGTAAGCAAATTCTCAGAAGATGTAACTTGCTGTTGATCCATTACAAGCTACTGACAGAGACACAGGATGTGTCACCTGAAGACCTGCAGCAAGTGTCAGGGATTCACAGTAGGTATAAGACCGAACCTGCCATCCTTGTCCTCCGACTTACTCTGTGTACACCTTCTGACCTGCAGTTCCTTGCTCCCTGCTTAGACCTCACTTCGGCAAAAACAGAAGGCTTGACAGAGTGCTTTAAGCATTTTACATATGGGTAAATATAAGGTTTGTGCTAAGACAACAAAGATCATTATACACGTAAATGGAGTGGCAGAAAACATCTTTCTCCTGATTTATTTCCAAGGCCTTGGTAAATGAGACATGAAACTCTACAGGAGGTAGTCACCTTGCAGGTTCTCCCATGGAAAAATATCTCCTGTGCAAAATGCTAACGGAAATACATTCTTTTATGCTTTTCTGGATTCATACAAAGACTTCTGACTTATTGAAGATATTAAGCTAGAGAGCTAGGAGACAGATAATTCTTTATACTTTGGCTTTTTTATAAATAAATTCCCTTCACGATTTAGCTGATTACGGTTTTAAAATGAAAATGTTTGATTTATTGCAAACATTGTACTGAAGAATGTAGAGACTGACTTGTTTGAGACTTAAGATTCATTCCAGAATTTTTCTGAGGGAGCTTTTTTCAGCTATCTTTTTGAGTGTAAGATTGAAGTCTCTCGACATATTCTCACGCCTCAGAGATTCTCATTAGAAGAAGTTATAGCACCTGAATACAAGGTAGAAGATTTTGGACTTTGTATATTTCAGCATGAGCATTTTTCACTAGGTCTTTTTTTCCAAAAGCTGAGCCTAATGTGGAAACTATCAGGCACCCCACTGGTTTTATGCATGAAAAAAGTGGCTCACTGCTTTTTCTCCATCCTAATAGGCACCATTAAAATTCTTTAGCCAACACCCCACTACTTGCAATAACCACAATATCCTCCTGTATTTAGAATGTCAAGTGACACTCTAAATGACAAATGCTGAGCTCTTAATATCTCCAGCTCTATTAATGTACGAAGCATATTATTCCCTCTGCAGCAAGACCCTGTCGGAACTGCACTAATAAAGTGTTGGTAAGACAGATCAGTTTTACTTCCCACTACTGTGCCATACTTCTGGCATCCCAGATAAAGCCTGCGAGAAGATATCCTCCCTCCTCCTCCGGTGGCAACTGGGTCCCATCTCTGCAAAAGTGCATCCGTGTTTCTGCAGCAAGCAGGGAAAGGGAGATAATTGCAGGTTACGGCTGCGGCACCTGAGATAAGGGGCAGCAATGGCTGCAGAGCCATGAGTTACCTTTTCGTCAGGTGAAAGCGGATCTTTCGCATTTGTCGTGCAGATGGAGGGCAGTCTCCCCACCGAACCTGCAGTATGCATGAGAAAGCGAGCCATAGCCTTTCCTCTCTTTCTACTGTTTTAAATCCACCCGCCATCGTGGGATTTCATTAGAATTTCTGAGATTGACAAGAAAAACCTTTTAGTGAGAGTGACCACCTAAGCGTGTGCTGGCAAATCGCTGACAAATACACCGGGACGAGTCAGGACACAACAGAGACAGAATAAAGGGGACAATGGAGATGTAGCATCTGGGTCACCCACAGCATGAAAAAGAGATTCTGCATTTCCTGGGAATAAATGAAATTAGAATGTCTTGAATATGAAGGGTTATCTGACTGAAAATCTGTCACTGGAAGGAAAGAAACCCTGAAGCGACAAAGAAAACACCAAGACTGATATTGAGGACATATATAAAAGGAAGAACGACTAAAGCATAGATCTCTTTCTTTATTAAAACAAGGAAAATGCTGATCTTTAAATTTGCAAGACGCACAGCAAAGTGAAAGGACTTTAAAACATTTGTGTATGCTGTTTCATGAATCCTAGTCTGAGATCCTGGTGTAATGATCAGGGTGAGTGAACGGAAGGAAATTAGAGAGAAAAGAAATGTATTCAAATGGGTTCAAATCCTGCAGTTTAGTGAGATGCAGTACTTATTGAACTGAAAGGAGTAAAGACCAGAGGATTTGACCCACTTTGAGGACATGAAAGAGCTACGTGCTATTCTGCCAGCACAGTGCAGTCTTCATCAGAAATACACAGGTGGATAGAGAGGCATTAGCGGGATTTGTATGATGCGCAGGCGCTAATGGAATTTTTATACAGAAATTCCTTAACTTGTGAGCGTGAACTGCCTGCCCCGAATGCCAAAATATTGTGGGCCTTATGCTCAGCTGGTGTAAGCTATCATACTCAATAGAGTTACTCTGAACTACACTGAAAGTGCCCCTGACCCTCAGTGCCCAAAGAGGTGTTAGCACAAAACAACTCATTTAAAACCTAATGCCCTGAGGCCACTAGTAAACAGCTGAAGCCCAGCTTGCTGTCCTTTCTCATCTTCCATCAATGATACCCCTTACATTATTTAAAAAGAAAACAAATGTCTCCTACCTATCGCGATGCTGTATTTCAGAAGTTGTCAAATCTTGGAATGAGCATAGCATCTTCAGATCTGAGCACAGTTCCTCAATCCAAATTATTGCTACAAATGTAGGCACCAGGGAAATAGTATTCTGTGATTTCTATTCAACTTGGAAACCTGCACTGTGGCAGAGGTGGTTTGACATGTTAATCTCCGCAACCAGCAACCACCTGCATAACCACAGAAAGAATCAAACAATTGAAATACCCCTCTCCCCTCAATTATGGAATAGGACAGACCTGATTCTAGGCTCTTGATATAGGCAAAACTTCTATGGTTATTATCAGAGGTACACGTCACCTATGTAAGGCTGCAATGTCATTAGTTCTGCCAGCTCTGGAGATTTTTCAGAAGTTTCATGTCATTTGATGTCTTATAGAAAATGCTATGCTGTTCTACAGCATGCGTCTGTTCCCTCTCACCTTTTCTCAGTGATTCTTTCTGAAGGAACAATGAGCTGGAAGATACACAGCCTCCTTTGTTTTCAAGACCAGCGCTCTAAGAAAGCGGGCATCACATTGTATATTTATTGGCCCCCATTTCTGGCAAGGCAAAGGATTTTTTGTCCCTATGATTCCCAGAGCAGGCACCTTGGTGCTTTGTTGATTAGGTTTAAATTCCCAGACAATTTACAGATTCTTATTCCTTCTCCTTCCTTGATGTTTTCTCCACTGGTGCACTTATAAAAAGATACTGTACCTCCTCTCAGCCTTCAGGCTAAAGAAGACTAAGTCTTTCAGTTGCCCTGTATGAGACAGATTTGCTATTCCTCTTTTATCTTATCACAGACCTTCTTGACTCTTTTTCTTCTCAAGAACATCTTTATGTGATATGAGTGATTAGGAATGCATGCAGCATTCCAGCCATGTTTTCTACAGTGGAACTTTTTCCTGCCTCCTGCCCCTAACTGCCCACTTCTTCACTACTCCCTACCCCTTCCTCAAACTGAGCTCCTTTTCCTTGGCTGACGGCACAAAAATATGGCTGGCTGATACAAAATGCCTTGGACATCCATACACACATGCCTTGCATCTCCCAGCCTGGAGCGGCGGCAGTCCCGCCTTCCTCCCCTGCGGTGGCTCTGCCTCCGTGGCTGCGTGAGGCCAGGCGAGGAGGAGGAGGAGGAGGAGGAGGAGGCAGCCGGCTGTTAATACAGGGACCGGGCAGAGCCTGCCTCGGGCCCTCAAAGCTACTGCTCCGCAGGGAGGTTTTTCTGTACCCTCTTGTTGTTTCAGAAAGAGCTCTTCTGCCAGAAGCCACGCAGCGTAAGCCTCTCGCCGGGCTCTCACTGCAGCGGCCGGGGGACGAATACCTAATGGCAAAGCTTCGCCGTTTCCCACTCCCTCAGTCGAGTGGGAGCACTAGTCTCGGCATCGCCTCCCTGCTGCACGTTTGATACGATTAACTCTGTCTCCAGCCGAGGACCAGATACACATGCCGTGACCAGTGAGACAGCTTCTCAGCCTGCCCAGAGGCCTCTGTTCGAGCTGTCCGACTCGCCGCGCGAGTGGCAGCTCTTCCGCAAGGGCCCCTGCCAGGAGCATCGCCTCTGGGGAGGCCACAGCTGGAGGGGGCCACACGTTCCCACACCAGCACAGCAGCCAGGGTCCTCCCCCGTGCCTTTGAACACCTGCAGGATTACATTTGGCCTAAATGGTGGGAAAATATCTCTTTGGGGCCAGGTCTTCCACAGGTGTAAACCAGCATAGCCCTGCTGACTGTGGAGGAGCTACGCTAAGTGACGCTGGCAGCGGATCTGGTCCGGGGTTGTACTTGCGGAGGCTTTGATTTGGGCAGAGCCCCGAAGGCAGACCTGCCACCCGCTTGCAGGATTTCTGCCTTACAGTTAATGTGCCAATTTAACGGAGGGGGCCTGAATACACAATTATTTCTAGGAGATGAACAACGTATCAACTGCCAAGTAACAGTGTCCCCAGTGGACATCTAAAATTTTAGCGCTCTATTTCCTTCACACCATTTTTTTTCCAATCCTTAAGAAACAACCAAATCTGCAACCAACAATCTGCATTTTTCATTTCAATTACCCACCTTCGGCTACTGTTTTGAAAGTACAGATTTAACCAGATTTCTGTATTTAAGGTGACAGTTCAGCTACAGCACAGAGCACAGGACACTGACTTTGACGCGTAATTCCCCTTTCACCACTGGAACCCTGCATTCAGTACCCAGTTTAGGATGTAAATGATTTGCTGTCTCATTTGATTCTCTCCTACTTGCTTATCTGCATCACAGAACCTGCGGCATGTGTCACCATCATTTCTGCTTTAAAGGTGCAGTGACCAGCTTCATTCCCACTAGATAATTCTCATGAGTCACTTCCCCAACACATTTGTCATTGCGAAGACTCGAGTTCAGCAGAAATCAAATCCTCAGCCAATGCAAAATCAGTGTCCTTTCATGAAATTCAATGAACTATTCTGATTTATGCCACAGAGCATAAATCTGCAGACGAGGGACTTGTACCAGTTACGGCCTCCAGACCTCTCAGATGCTAGGATCGAGACCTGGAAATAACAATCAGTTCAAACTCAAAGTCTTTAAATAGACTGTCCTTTCCCCTAAACTCAGAGCTCATTTACGTAACGTCCATACCGCAGTGAGCTTGGGTGGGGACACTCAGTGCAAGACAGCAGTGCATTTTCCCATTTGTCTCTTCTATCAGAAGAGAGTGGAAATGTGTTTAAACAGATTAGGGAAAAACACACCAAAGGAAGAATAAAAATATATGCAGGTGGAGTTCACTTTGGATATATTTTCCTTGGAATTCACACCTCGCTGAATTCCCACACGACTGTCCTGCCTAGGAAGTCTGAGTGCGTTCAAAGCCAATGCCAATGCCTGCAAAGGCACCAAGACTGGACTAGCCCCTTCAAAAGAGGTAAGAAAGCAAATTTAAACCTTCACCTCTCCTACCCCCTCAGCTGTTGTGTAAAAGTACGGACCTTTGCCAGGCTTAACTCAAGATTTGATTTCCAAGGTCCTTTAAACTTGATGTTAGGGCAGAGGCAGAGTGTTTATTCAAGAAGCCAGCATGACGTCCTTTTTCCATGTACGAGCTCTGAACAGTTACTGGGCACTGGGGTACCGAATTACCCAGTGAAATACTAATGCTATGCCTGCATCCGTACCATAGCTTGCATGAGTGGAGCTTACGTGAAGTTCTAGGTTATTTGGGGAATGAGTAACTGAACCGCTGTAATAGTTCCTTGCAGGTCAACTAACATGGACTGATGGAGGCAAGAAGTCTTTTCTTCCTGCTGGAGTTTACTCTGATGCCCGCTGTAGTTCCTGAATTACCTGCTGTCTAACTTCCAGTCTGCAGAAAAACACATTTTATTTTGCCACTGGTATACTAAGTGGAAAATACTGTGAATGTTATGGCAGTTATATATATGTAGGTTTATATTTGTATATAGGGTTTGGAGCATTTATCTTCTGAAGTTTTTTCTTGTTTGCTACAGCTGAGTGCTGAGTCTCTTTTAATCTTTCCTTATGTAGCAATCCTTCCATCTTCATGATTATTATCCGTTGCTCTTCTCTGAACTCCATCCTGTTTGTCTACATTTTTCAGGAAATGAGGTGCCTAAAGCTCTCAGTGCAATATTCCAGGTTCAGTCTCACTCTACAGATAGGGTCTATTATCTCCCTGCTCCATGAGAGGCATAAATATCTCTGCTTTATGCAGCTCAAGGTTGAAATGGTCCTTTAGCTGCCATGTTACTTTGCAAATATATCTGATAAATAAGATTTTAAAAAGTTTTAAAAGAAAAAAACCGCAATAAAATTCATTAGGTGCTGACACAACCGGCAAGTAATAATTACTATACTGACATTAAAAGAAGGTTATCAGCCTTACCTCCTGCCACAACAAACATCCTGGTATGAGCTGATTTAACTAAATTAGAATTAGTTTTTCCTAGTGTTAGTGATCTGTGATTTAACTACTCTGCAAATTATCTAAAAATCTTCATAAAACTTAGAAGCACTAACAATTCTTAAATAACCATAAGTAAATAATATGAGTTAATAATTATTAAAAAACACTGATTCCAGTAAAATAGTGTATGCAGCATATATGAACATCCCTGAGAACACTGAGCCAGATAACCTCAGATACGAGAACTTTTTGAGTGTGAGAACAAAGCTGTACCAAAGTCATTTAAGTCTCTTATCATCTCACAAAATTAAGGGATTTAAAGAATCTACTGAAAAAAACCCATATTCTGAGATTGCTATTAACTGTGACAGGATCCAGACCCCTCAGCTGGGACTTGAGACCCCTGTTCTAGCTGCTGTCCTGAAGAGTCTTGTGTTCCAGAAGCGAAGTCCTGCCCCGGCCCACCCGCGGGCTCGGTGGGGTTGCAGAGGACCAGGATCAAGAATCTCTTTGTACAGTTTTACATTCATATTGCAGCCAAATAGTTCACAACTACATATAGTTATTCCAGCTACTGAATGCAGATACCAAACGTTGGTGCAAATATGCCTAGCTTTACATTCCTTACCCTGCAAAGGACCAAATAATCCCTTAAATCTAGCACTTAAGCTGCCCTTAGGACCAGCACAAGAGTTGTATCCTTTACCCTCTCTAGATGTAGAGCAGCCCACCTAAAACTAACGCTTTGTCCCTCTCTCCACGGGGTTCCTAGGGAACAGCAGGGAATTTTAGACATTTCTGTCCACAGGTGCAGGGCTAAATTGTTGTTCGGGTGATGCCGCTTTGGTCAAAAGCACACCGACTTTCCTTCCCCAAAAAGTGCCTGGCAATGCGAGGCCCTGCCCGCTCACCCACGAAACGGGCGAGCTGCCTTCTGCACTGACCGCAGGCTCAGGCGTCTGCATCCATCTGCGGGCTCTGACTTCCCTTTTCCCGCTTCTTACACCAAAACGTTGCCCCTCGGCGCAGCCGGGGCCGTCAGCACGGCGGGGACCCGGAGGGAGCTGCCAGGAGTCAGACTGCGGTTCCAGGGTCCGCCCTGCGAAACGTGTGTGGGTATTTTTCCATCGGATCGCAGCTGGAATTGAAAACAAAAGCACTTCTGGAAAAGGGGGCTAAGACGTAGCAACAATTCTGTATCATCAGTCTGCACCATTTATGGGAGAGAATGGAGCTGCTTTGTTCTGCTGGAGTTGAAAAAGGAATAATTTCCCATGTCCCCCTCTACCTGCAATGCCCATGTGGAAGAAGCAGCAATAAAAATAAACAATGCCGAAGGACCAAAAGGACTTCTCTCATGCTGTGCACAGGTATCCGGGGCAGGAGCACACTGATTTATATGTTGTATTTCTGCTTTCCGTCACATGGACTTTATGAGGAACCATAAAATGGAAGATAGAGTAATTAAGAAAGAAGTCGTGTAAGATCTGAGAAAGAGTTGTTGCTTCTGCTGCTTGGCATCTCTGCATATTCAACTAGAGCATACCTTAATTCACTGGGGCTTCTACTCATTAAATGGGTAATGCTGTAGTTATTCAGAAAGAAGCATAATACAAAAAAAAAGGAAAGAGAAAAACGACTGGTGAAGCCCAGTCAGCAAAGACTAAAAGGACAGAAATTTGTTTTCCCCATTGTGGCAGTTGGCACAGTTAAAATGCAGTAAAGGGAAGAAAATAAAATATTTTCCTGATAAATAAGCTAGTGACAATTATTCCTTACTAGACCACGAGAAGGAAAAACAGACTTAGGCTTTTCTGAATCACAGGTAATTCCCTGGAATGCTCTGCGGCTAATGTGGGTCCTCTCTGCTCCCTATTCAGAGCGAAATTGTACAGTTACTATCTTTCCTTAAAAGACTTTTCACTCCTGCAATGCAGAGAGTGTTGCAAAATACAGGTACGCCCTGAAGTGCAGTGAATTTTAGAAGATAATTCATATGAGCTCAAAGGACAGATTACATGGTCCTGTTAGCACTCACCAGCTGCCGAGAAGGGGAAAGGTGAATAAAGGATTATGAGAAGAGACTGCAGAATAGAAGACTTTCTGCTTGCTGGCATGTTTTATTTCAGTAAAGTTCCTGTTGTCTTGTCCCATCAACAATGAACTATCGGTCTAAGGGAGTCACTTAGTGTCTGGTTTTGGGAAGCAGTGTAATTTATTGCCACATCTTGCAGAAGATCGGCACTGGTAGGAAACCACTTTCCAGGAAAAAAATCACGATTTTAAGTACCTTATTGCTTCAAGTATAGATTCCAAGTTTTATCTAAAAATTATTGTGAAACAAATATGTTCATAAGAGGTATTAAGACACTAGTCACCTTCTTGGTTTTGTAATTTGAAAACATTCTATTTTCATTAAGAGCTTCATATATTTTATTAGAAAACAGAGGAAGCTGTTCCAACAGAAAAATGAGCTTTTCCTTTCGAAAATGTGATACTTTTATAACTTTGTTTTATTAAAAAAAAGTCTAAATGGGACATTTGTCAAAATTGGTGATTTAATCTTTCCTGTTGCTTTTTTTTTAATCACTTCCCTCTCCATAGACATCCAGTTAAATATTTTCCAAACAACTTCATCATTTTTAATGCCTTATCCAGTTTTAAAAGTGCTCTTTGGCAAACACCACCCTTAAAAGCTATGGGGAACCAAGTTAAATGTAGAATTTGCTTATATAAATGCTTGCGTGAAAACATCAAAGCACCTCACTCATCTCGCCTGCGTTATCATCGTTCACCTCTACAGTTGCATATGTAATTCAACAGTCTAGAAAGCTGCTGCACATTTTGTGCAGGAGAGAGGAAAACAGAAGAGCAGTGATGAGATTCACTAGAAGATAGAAAAGCGGCCTTGATAATGAAACAGAAAGTCCAGTCCTTCAGATGAATGTTGCGTTTGACTGCATACCACTCAGATGAAAAACCTGAATACCTTGAATTTGGGCTGGGGTTTTCTGGCCTTTCTCTTCAAACAGTTTTTCAAACCAGGTCCTGTGGCAGAGATGTGATACGATGTTATTCCAATATACAGTTGAGGTAAAGAGCAGAAAACCTGTTACTTCCTAAACCATTGCGGTTTCTTTTTTTTTTTTTTCCTTTGAAAGGAGATATTCCCATAGTACAGCTTTGTTTGTGTATGTAGTAATGGCATGTCTTTTCCTTGCCAATGATCTGGTGTGATTGTTTTAACTGCAAGTAGGATGTATTCAGCCCCACAATATGGCTCAGTGATTGATCCTCTGAAGTACAGCAGGTCCAGCCCCACCTCCTGTCCGCTCACCTCTTCCAGGAGTCACTTACTAAATTGCCCCAAGCCTGAAAATAGGGAGAATGATTTAAAAGTAAGGGATAGGATATTTCATTGAAAAAGTTGTCCAAAGGGTTGCAGGGAACGTGAGTTATCATGTATCTCAAAGGATACTTCTGGTCATTCTCCTGTTCGTTTCCAACTGCTTCCACTTCTGACCAGTACCACCCTGTACACACCTGACTGGGGTGCAAATCCTTGGCCATGCGTAGGTGAGTGTCCGCTCCACAAGATCAACTGCCTGGGTCGCTCTGCCTCCTAAACCTTTGCTTTTTGTTCTATCTAGTCGTGGGGACCCTGGGTAAATTGTTCACCTGTCAAACAAATCAGAAGACTGCTTTCATAAACCAAAGCAACCTGGGGGTTACGTCAGAAGGCGGTCAGACTGGAAGTCTGCCCGAGACTCGAAGAAGTGGGTGTGCACAGAGTATTTTACGTGGGTTATTTTCACCACAGAGGGCCAGAAGAAGGAGCTAGGGGCAGAAAACTTCATGAACTATAAAGTTATCAAAGAAAGGCTACATCTTTGGGGAACTGTCCTGGTTTCGGCTGGGATAGAGTTAATTGTCTTCCTAGCAGCTGGTACAGCGCTGGGTTTTCAGTTCAGTATG
>JAVKLA010000062.1:4185580-4197238 GCA_034782735.1 Sagittarius serpentarius | reverse complement strand
CCATCCCACTGGGTGGGGGGGAGCGAGTGAGCGGCTGCGTGGTGCTGTGTTGCTGGCTGGGGTTAAACCACGACAGGAACTCTGGCTGATTTTTTTCTGTTTTGAACGTTAGTAAGGCTGTAGGATTGTCTTAATATGAAATATCTGGTGTTTAAACCGGCTCTGCTTAAGAAAGATTGTGTCCCTGTGGCACCAAGACAGATAGAGTGGGGTCCTGTAGACAAAGAGAAAGAAAGGAAAGGAAAATGAAGAAAATTTAATGTTAACTAATTTTATTAGGAAATCCCTTTCTTTTACAGTTTTTTTCTTTGAATAGATCTTGTTGACATTTTCAAATCCATCCAAGTCTAGATACTGCTAAAATGTGTGATTTACTGTATGTAAAGTTATAAAATAAACTCCCACTGATAGAAGAATTTTTTTCAGCTAGCAAAAGAGATTAAATTTTCAAGTATAAGAAAATTGTGTGGGTTATTCCCCATACACAGCTCTAACCCTCTTCTCTGGTTTTGGGGTGCATGTACAAACCTGTCTGACAAGAAAGTTAAATATCTAATTATTCTCCAAGTCTCTTCTGTCACTGGAGTGGCCTGATGTGAGGCAAAGGAGTGTTTTGCTATTCATGCTGTTTTCCTTGAATGGTGAACTGTGCTGAAATCTGCCAAATATCCATTGCAGGTCAAAGCAGCGCTTCAGGAATATAGTGTATTTACTATATTCCAAAAACTAGCAGTTTTTTAAAGTATTTTGACTAGTATTCCTCCTGATTTGAGAGTCTCAAAATGAGGGTATTTAGTATTTTACCACACACTGTCTTCAATACTTTCCTCTTCTTCCTCCCCACGTTATCAGGACAGGAGGAGAGACACCAAGACAGAAAACAATGCTTCTAATTAAGCTTTTCAAATGGACTGCATTGACGCGTGCACCACAGTTCCACGTACACACTACAGACCCTCTTCCAGGAAATTTTAACTTATGATAATCTCATTGTTTTAGAGCAGATGGAAAAAGTGGAGAATTTTCTCATACGGCACCATTTCTGCTCATTTCTGCAGAGTGTTTTAAAGTTCTTTTGCTTTCTGGGTACTATAGATATATTGTCTGCCTGATATCACACAAGAGTCAGGGAGGATAAAGCCACGATGGAGCTGACAGACGTGTCATGGGAAACCAGCAAAAACTTGTGCTTTTGCTGTGCCCCTGATCTTCTTGCTGGAGTTAGCATTGTGTTCTGAGTGACTTCTCACCTTCCCGGCTCACTGCAATAAATTTTAAGCCTGAATGAAACTTTCACAAAAACAAGAGGACTGATTCTCTGTTACATTTCTATCTGCATAGTCATTTATACGTGAGCATATATTTAACACCACTGATCAGATATGCTAATGTGTAACACTTTATTTGTACTCTCTTTGCAAAGACGCAAAGGTGCAATGAACAGAGATTATACAAGGCAATGGAAAAAGAAGTTACAGAGGAAAATAGGAACAGAAAAAAATTGGGCATTGAGGGCAAATTCTGGCCCAATGCTCATTTATCTCTATCATCTGTAATGGGATAAATGAATGCACGTAGCTGGGGGCAAAAATTATTGTAATTGCTAAAAATAATACAGCTTATGTGTTCTAGATAGGCGCTATAATAAAAGAGATACTTGTGTTTCTGAATATATTGCTGGTATTTCTATGTCTGACTTCATCACTTAGAGGACAGAATGGGACAGTTACGAGGATCTGGCAAGAAAATAAAGGACGTGGTCAGCTGACATCAGTTTGTCATTTTTCTCCTTCAAACTGAATATATATCACAAAAAAGTAAGAGAAGTAGGTGTTATAGTAAGAAAGCATTGACTTTTATGGTAGCCTTTAACCTCTCAATATGCAAGTATCTTTAATGTACCTCAAAAAAATCAGCCCATAACTCGGTATCAGAGAAGGGGCAACATCTGGCCTGGCTCTCGCCTTAAGAGATGCTAGCACAACTTTAATTCAAGTGAATTTCTTTATTTGTCTGATTTTAGATTTTCCTTTAAGAAACAAGAAAATAGTCTGTTTCTAGCATGAATATTAAAAGCTCAGGCACGTATTTGGGATGTGCAGCTAAAACATTTTCTTCTGATCATCTATCCCGACAATAAACAATTTTCTTCTTCTGTTTCCTGTAAGAGAAATAATTTTTTAGTTTAAATTTTTGTCATTGATGTTCTTCATTTTTATCTTCTAATCAAAAGATTTTATTTTCTTGTATGCCACAAAGGTAAAGATAAGGAAAACACAGCAACTAGTACAGACCTAGCCAGTTGTGTTTCAGAGATTATTTCAGTGGCTGAGCAGCAGGATACAGATGGGGTGATGTACTCACTTGCCAAAGGTATCTTTGCTTTATCTGTGATTACGGGGTATTTAAGTTCTAGATTCAGACAATTATTTTTTCCTTCTAAAAAAAAAAAAACAACTACCACCAAACTTCAAAGCAGCATTGCTATAGGAAGATTAAAATATCCAAATACTAGGAAATACGTGCAACCAATAAAATCTTTCTCTGCAATTTCTAATAGAAGGCAACAATTATTAGGACCCTGCTCTGTAGATAGGTAATTTGAGTTATAATGAGCAAGGGTGAAATCCAACCCTATTTCCACTGATTTAGCAAAGATTTCCCCTGATCTTCCAAAGCATTAGGCACATATAATATACCTTGTAAGTCTGAGCCCTCATGACTCCTGTTTTACACCCCAAAGTAGAAGCACCACAGATTGTTAGTCAAAAGGAGAACCATTTGGTTGAGACAAGAAACTCACACATTTCATATTAGAAAGAGCAGTTGTGCTTATTCTCTTTGCCTGTACTACATCAAAATTTTCAGTAGAAATTATCAAACGTCAGCTGGTTCATAAGTAGAACACCAGGCATAAGCAAAGGTGCTTGGAGAGGGAAACTGCAGGAACAATTGTAGTTTTCAAAACCAGATATGTACAGAAATCTATTAAAAAATATTTAAAGTGCAGATTCTAGACCAACACACTTCACTCCTGCAGTGATTTTACCAATGACATATAGATCAGCAAAAAACCACCCTTCTCTTCCTAATCACCTCTTCGCAATATTTCTAAATGTGGGCTTTGGGTAGATTTTTCTCTGCTATAAGTTTGGCAGAAAAATTGGTTATCTATGCCAACACCATGGAGTTAGTCATTGTTATATCTCTTCAGAATTTGTTCCCCAGTGCAATAAATGTGCCCTACATTTTTGTCTTAGGTGTACGCAAATTTCCATCTAGCTGAATTTACAAACTTCAGCTTGGCTGCACATAAGTGTTATACTACTGAAAATGTGTACAAGTGCTTTCATTATGCTACGCAGTGCCATATATATATATGTGCTCAGGCAGACCTGTACAGTAAAGCAAAACGTACTTCTTGCACATAAGTGCACAAAACTTTCACAAAAGTGGAACATTTACTCCTGCTGGATAAAATACCAGTTTCATTTGGGCAGGGACTGTGTCTGGATGAACAATGACCAGAAGACATTGGTATTCTTAGGGATGGTCAGTAAAAATCCCAAGCTAAATCTCGTAATTGGTTCTTACTACAAATGGTAACAGTTATTGAAAGAAAATGACTCAGAGGGTGTCATGGAGAACATTTGTCCTTCTCCAAACTGTGCTCCAAATGACTGCAATAGTCGACGTTGTTTCTAAAGGAATTGCATTTCAGCCTAGAGTGCTTGCAGATGCCTAATTTCAGACAAATTTAAAGATCTAGATCGCAAGTTCTTTCTAAATTTTAAGTCATCCTAATGTTCCAAAAAGCAGTGATTAATTTGGCTTTATCTTGCTGAACCAAAGTATCAACAATTTAATTTGAAAAGATTAATTATTTTCATCAAGCATTATGCTTGCTTCTGTTTTGTGTGAATTACTGTCTGTAGGTATCCGGTAACCAAGAATCAGCTATGAAGATTTGTTGTATCATTTACGCCAGAGAAGTCAGGGCAGAAAAACATTGCCAAAGTTTTCTTAAGGAGGTTACTCATGGGGATTATGCTGGCTTTCAAAAGGCATCTTTTCCACAAGGACAGTGAACACAATAAAGAGATGTTGAACTCTGAGAACTTGATGTTCTCCTCCTGTAAATCACGCTGAACTCTTCTGCAGCGTGCTGGTTTTAGCTAGCCACAAATCCAAACATTTCTCATGTTAAGGAAAAGATAATTACCCTCATGACACAAGTTAATGTCTGCTAGGCAATAATCTTTTCCCCATTTTCTTTCTATAGTGAAAAGCACTATTGCTATTGAAAACAACCATCTTTTTTTGAAGTTAAAAAGAAAACAAGAACCCAGCAAACCAGAAATCCTTTACTCAGGTCTCTTCTCTTCTCTCCTCTTGCATGAAATAAAAGTGAGAATAAGACACCGCAGAACTACCAGTCTCTTTCTACCAAACCTGCTTATAATTCAAAATATAACAGAGTTTTTTCTGTCTGGAATTGTTCTTGTAGAGAGGAAAATTGTGTTAGTATTTCCAGGACGATTAAAAACATAAAAGGTTTCTGGTCTAAGCATTTCAAGCAAAGGAAATAACAGGGTATAATTTGCAAAACTGAAACAATTTTGCCTTATAATATTTTCAGCATGAATACCATGTAACTTATACACTTGAATGCAATGGTATTTGTCCAGGTGTCCAAAATTACACTTGCGCTTATACTCTCCATAGTTGTTATTAGTTCACATATAATGGTTATTTTTACATTAACAATTACCACTGTTTACTGGTTTGTCTCAGAGGGGTGATGACAGACCGGGAACAGTGACTGCCGACTGCCAGGTAGAATGCAACCTTTTCAGCCTCCTTTTTTGCAAAAGCAGCAAGGGCAGGAAGGGAAACGCCATTCGGAAAAGGACAGAATCAGCATACAGGACTCAGTTACTCTCGGTTTTAACCGCCTCCTCTCAACCACTTCGTATTAGTACATGCTGCGCTCTTCAAAGCAAAAATACACTATGTTACCTGAGAGAATTACGAATGCAATAGGGGGTAGTAAACCAAAGAACTCAAAATACCTGAGGTGTAGGTGCCATTTGAAACAACAGCCAAGCCCTAGTGTATATAATACAGGTAATTACTATCAATCAGCTACTTAAGGCACTGAAAATTTAACATATAGTAGTAGTATGAAGAAAGAATGTCTAAATACAACACAAAATGTCTTTATCCCTCAAGAACACTCTAGGTAGTCTAGGGGGTAGTGCACTAGCTTGTCAAACTTCCCAAAGGATTTTTCTTTTGATGCAATGGAAGACAAAGAGAGTTTGTGTTAGGAGCAAGAGACCCCGTGAGGCTACAGAAATCAACAAGCTTTTGAGAGCTGAGGTGAATAAATATTTGTATGTATGTCGGAATGTGAAGGAGGGGGAATCTCTTGCTTTAATAAAAAGTGTTTAAATTGTTTCTAAGGCAAAAGGAATTAAAAAAAAAAGAAGAAGAATCCCAGTTCTCCCATCTAAATATATCTCCACTATTCCATTTTAACACATTTTCTTTTTCCATTTGGTGTAGTCCTGACCGTCTGAACAGCCCATGTAAACATCAGACAGCTGAGAAAACATAGTGTGCATAGGAGAGTAAGTTTCCTCTGTCTACTTCCTGCCCTCAGCTATAACCTCTCTCCTGTGTTTCCCAGGAAAGCAAAGCACAACCAACAAAGCTGAAGGGCAAAGTGGTGCTCCAGGGTCAGAAGGGCCTTGCTGGTCCACAGAGGTGACCATCAGAAGCTCTGAAACAGGCAACTCTAACAAGCACAAAAAGACAATGAATTAATCTTCTTTCATATCCCCTTGGAGATATCAACCCATCAGATGCCTGTAGTTTCATGTCAGAAATTGGATTTACTGACTCCAATGTGTATATTTAGATATACCATTTAGGTACATACTCGTTTCCCTAAGCTTACAAACTAAACCAAAAAAAAAAAGAAAATGAGAAACTGCTTCTTGCCACTACTAGCTTTTCAAAATTTTACTCTTTGGAAATTTAGGAGTCATATTCAACCTTTCAGTCAAACTTAATTCTCAACTAATATGTAAACATTTGATCTTCTACAACATCAAGTTTAATTTCGATAATTGTTTCGTTTCCCTGATATTTGCCCCAGATATGAAGTCATCATATAATTTCTTAACCTTAATTTGGTCAAACCAGGATGAATAAACCAACCTCTTTTAATATTTCTTCATAATACAGTTATTTCAGTGTTCTGATCGTTTTTCTTGCCTCTTTTAGAATTTGTTACACGTTATTCTGGTACTTCGGAGCACAGCGTTCTAGATGAAGTTTTACCAATGTCTTGTAGAATGATCGTTCCCACCTCTGACCATAAAAGTATTTCATCTACTTCATCCTTGAATTTCATGAGACTTTTTCAAAGCTGTTTCATACTGATGGTTCATAGCTGTTATATGATCAGTCAAAGCAGGTAGATCTCTTTCCCCTTCCTTTATTTCTAGCTAGTTAATTTCTACTTCGGAATAGAAGTGCTTGCACTATGAGATTTTTGCACTTTGTGCCATTAATTTTCTAACCCTTCGGTTGGAAAGGACATTTCACCCTTCTTGTACAATGTTCTGGTCCTGCTTGACACTGTCAAGGACTCCCAAATCAAAAAGTCACAGGCATGTGTATTAGATCATATCCTGGAGTTACTAATGAATGTATGAAACAGGGAACAATCCCAGAACTGACTTCTGAGGATATTATTCCTGATAATTGGCCTTTGCCATAACCTATGATAGCCTCCTTAGGCAGTTTCTCATGCAATTCCTAATTCTTTTATTAATCCCTGTAATTTCCACCTTAAATAATAATTTCTTATAGAACATTATAACAAAAGTATTTCTTAAATCAAGACAGATGAAGCCCACTGAATTAATTCCATCTAAGAAATTAGTCATTTTAGCAGAAAAGGCATGAGATTAGTCAGACACAATTCACCTTTGATGATCAATATTGCAATTTATCCCACTTTACCACTTCCCAATTACCTCCGTCCTTGATTGTTCTTTGTTTCAAAATGTGTTCTAAGACTTTGCAGAGTATCGAAGTCAACCTAATAGACCCATTGTTGCTTAGATCACTCTTTTTTCACCCTTTTCAGTACTATTTTTTCTATTTTCCAGTAATTAGCTACTATAGCCCAAATAATTCAGATTCATTTAAAATTTTATATACCACAGTACTTTGTAAATTTAAAAGAGAGAATAGAAGGCAGAGAGCAAAGTACTTTCTGAGCTTGTATTTTGCTAACTTCTAAAAGGCACATGTACAGAACAGTGGTTGCTCCTAACTTCTGCATTCATATACAAGGAGCTTCGCCTAAGATCTTCCTTGTATTCTGTTATTCGGAACAGAACTTCTCAAGCCAAGTTTAGTTATGATCACGTCAACATCATCACTGTAATAGTCCTGGAAGGATATAAGACTAAGGTACCACTGGTGGAAGTCTTGCACTGAGCTTCAGTCATTTCCTTTTAGGTCATATTTTCCTGTGCTGAAGTAAAAATATTTTTCTGAGGGAACTGTTCTTGTTGACTAAAAGACCAGAATTAGAAAATATTTCCATCAAAAACCTTACATTTCCAAAAGACAGACTGTAAGGTTTTTTTCCACCAAGCAAAATTTGTACGTAAAAAATGTTTAGTTTTACATAAAATAGTTTTTTATAGAAAAGATAATAGACAATAAAAATGAAATTTTCAGCATATCAGTGGTTTGGGAGTTTTGTTGGGGTTTTTGTTTTGTTTTGTTTTATCTTTTTATTATAGGCTGTGTTACTTGTTGGTTAGCCAAGAAAAAATTAAGGGTTGGAGGAAAAAATACTCCCCAGTAAAAGCAACTGAAGAAAACTTGTAACAAAAACTTTTTTATTTTTGGCACAGAAAAACCCTGAGATCAATAATGCAGGAGGGGTTTTCTTCGTTATAGAATTGATCCTTCCAATACAAAGAAATCATTTATTTAGTTATAGCTGCTGTTCAGGTAAATATATTAAAATTCATCTTCTACTCCCCATGTCTGCTGTAGCAAACCAGAATCTTGCAAGAAGACAGAGGCAGTACTTTACTTTATTCCTCTTTATTATTAGCTACCATTCACAGCAAACACTGGAAGATACCAACTATGCAATATGCTGGCTAATTGTCACTTAGTGGGGACACATAGCTAACTATGTCAACTAAAACATTAAGTTCACATTAAAAGACCGTCTATATTGCATTAAAAATTTGTACGTTTCTGTGTCTGAGAACAGGCAATGAAGAAATTGCACATAGTGAATTAAAGAGGAGACTGCAGTGTTTTGTTAAATGTGATGCCAACCAACACCATGCCATAAGCAAAAAGCTCTGTATGGCTTTATTTCCATCTGGGAATCATGGCACAGCACAAACCCATAATCTACATGACTAAATTATCTCTTTCCAGGCAGCCTGTTATATCACAGCTGTCTCTTGATCTGGGGTCCTGTCTTACAGTGAACACAAGATGTGACTATTTCAAATATGTTTCATAATCATGGCAAAGCCTTGGATTTATATCTCTTTCACCCTACAAGATAGAACGGCTTCGTTTTTCTAACACCAGGTTTTCAATCCATTCTCGCCAAAATGTTTGGTGTTTGTTTGGTTGGATTTTTTTTGATCTGAAATCTGTTTCTGGCATATACTTACAAAAGTCATGTTGGTCAGTTTTCCGTTTTGTACTGCAGAGGTACCCAAAGTCCTTTCATTGCCATCAGGAAAGAAATGTAATACAGACACAAGTATTACATCACATACTGTAAATTCTGGTCTATCTATGAACATCTATGTTGTTTAGCAATAGATAACCACCACCCTGAACCCCAGATTTACGGTATGTCTACCATGAACTCCAGCTGCTTTAGGAATTCAAAATTAGCGTTATTTCGAGGGATCCAAAAGTACATTTAATCAATGCTCTTTAACAGCCTTCCCAAGAAAGAGAGCAACACTGACTGTCTCTCAGTATGAACCTTTCCCCTCTCTCATCCTTCAGTACAAGAGCTGATTTCATGGACTGCAGCTACCTGACTCAGGTGTCACCGACAACTTCGTCCATGTGATGCCCGTTTCCACTTTGAGCTGTGTTCACCTCTGAAGAAGGCAATGAGGTCTGTTGCCAAAGACCTGTCATACCGCAGGCGATACTAACAGCATCCTGGTTTTTGCACAGGGGAGTAACAGCTCGTGGACCTCTGTTAATCATAACTTTTCGTTCATAGGAACGTAGAAACCAATAATAGGTGAAGAACACTAACAGGTAGCGTTCTTCTCCGCTTTTAGAGCAGGTATCTCACCAGGACACGACATTGTCTTAACAGTACCCTCATGACAATAGGTGATCGTTCAAAGGGTCAAAACTACGAGGACACAAAGCAGTTTTGCAACCCCAGTTATAATACAGAATCCCACACTAAGTTAGACACTCACTGTAATTCTACCCTAATTTGCTAAATTGCTTGCTAACTTCGATAATCTCTTGCCATCAGAAATCTTTTACAACAGATATGATTTCAAGAGTGTACTTTATCTTGTTGTTGGAGGACATTCAGGAATTTTTTTTTCCAAGCCACAGAGCTATGATACTTTTCAAAACTGTAATCATATCATTTGATATGGCACAGCATAAAATCAATAAAGTAATATAAAACAAGATAAATGAGTTATCTTTCTTGGGAATCTTTTGGCTTAACATATGACAAGCTTTGTGCAAAAAAGTGACTAGCTGATGAAAATCTCTCCTGAGCATGAGCAAATTGGATTATCAATTAGCCGTATGCCATCAAAAATCTCCTTTTCTTAAGCCTCCTTCAGTTCCACTCTCATTTGTCAAGTGCCAATGAAAAATGTCCACGATACGCAGCAAAGCCTTGCTTGCAGACTGCCATTTTCTTCTTGAAAACTAAAGCTTGGGAATCTTCACTAAACCTGTATAGTAAAATCCCTTGAAGCAAAAACAAAGCATGAAGAATTTCTTAAAATTAATTATTTCAGTGATGTAAGCTAATATTAAAGTCAAGCTGAAAAATTATCCGCCACTCTAAGGTCCCAGGGCAAATTCCCATGCTTAGGCAGTAACGAACTGGGACCACAGAACATAATCACAGACCTGGGGCCTACAGGTTTGGGGCTGCTTTCCAGCTTCTATTAATACCCAGAAGCAACCTGCCCTCTATTCCTTGCGATGGACTGCGACTGTTCCTTCTTGTTTTCCTCAGTCCTTCTGTACCTATATTAGAAAAACTGGTATGTCTCAGCAGCAAAAAATACAGTGGCTTTGGTATGGGCAAAATTTAATTTTGTGTGTCTGAGTTAATAGAAAAGCTTTGACATAACGATTCTCCTGAATCCGGGCCTTACCATACTGTCTGGGAACTTAGACTGATTTGTTTTTTTCCTCAGTGATATTTTTAAGGTATAAAAGCACTGAAAAACACAGTGTTTGCAGTACATAATGCTAATCTGCTTTCTTTAAATTTTCTACTGACAGCAAATGTATCATCAAAATAAGACCACATCCATATGCTCCCTGGAAAAGAAGAAAGCAGAATTAGAAAATGATTAATATTGCTATTAACCAAATCCTTTGGCCGCTACACAAGGAACAATTTTAATTCCCCATATATTTATTGACAAGAATTTTCTCTGGTTTTTTCCAACTTGCTTTTCATAGTGAATTTAATGGCACACCAAGGCTTGTAAAGCAAAGGCAGACTACTGGAGAAATGGCCATAAACCTGTTACAACTTCATCACCCTCCAATGGCATGCTATTTTTAATTTTAACTTCATGGCTTCTTGTGCCTCCTGGATATTTGTATCTCCAAGGCTACAGTTACTTCTTCATCTCATAAGCAATTGGAATAACAGCTGATCTCAGCTCTGCATATGCTGTTTTATTTTAAGCACAGTTTAGTATCCATAAAATATATCAGGTTAACAGCACTAGAAATAGAAATGTGTAGTTTGTCCCCGAAACAGCGCTATCACAGAGGGTGATGACAAAGGCTTCCTTACGAGATGTCCGGCGAGTGCTTCTCTCCGCTGCTCTGCCTGGACCATAGGTACAAGAATTGAAGACTTTACAAATCCCATTCTTTGTCGTGGTGAAAAATTATATTCTATACTCCTTTTCATAAATCAGTCCATTAGCTAAGAGCTAATGGAATCTTTTACTGCTCCTCCTACCGGAACATTGTTCCACAACCTCAGTGCTATAAAGGCTCGAGTATTTCCAGCCTGAATCTATTTCACTCCAGTGCCCAGGTGCTCTTGTACCAGTATAACATATTTACTGAGGCAATTTTTCCTCGTTCTGCATTTTAGCCCAGGAAGCTATTCAGAGACAGCAATCATGTTCTCTCTCAGCCTTTCTTTTGCTCTTCTGAATAAACCAAACTCTTCAAGCCACCTGTTAAGAGAGAGTCTCTGCAGTTCTCTTAATAGCCAGTTCCAGCTTTATGTTGAAGACTTAAAGTACTGTGTCGTGGTTTAACCCCCGCCAGCAACTCAGCACCACGCAGCCGCTCACTCGCTCCCCCCCCACCCAGTGGGATGGGGGAGAGAATCGGAAAAAA
>JAVKLA010000062.1:4077858-4182505 GCA_034782735.1 Sagittarius serpentarius | reverse complement strand
GGGCTTTTTACCAGGGCCTGTAGTGACAGGGCAAGGGGTAATGGCTTTAAACTGAAAGAGGGCAGATTTAGGTTGGATATAAGGAAGAAATTGTTTACGATGAGGGTAGTGAAACCCTGGCCCAGGTTGCCCAGAGAGGTGGTAGAAGCTCCATCGCTGGAAACCTTCCAGGCCAGGCTGGACGGGGCTCTGAGCAACCTGATCGAGTCGAAGGTGTCCCCGGTCACCGCAGGGGGGTTGGACTAGATGGATCTTTGATGGTCCCTTCCTGCCCAAGCCATTCTATGATTCTATGATTCTATGAAATTCTGCAGCTGAAGGTGGACAAAGGGCTTGGCAAAAAGGGATGCTTGCATTTGCACAGACAGTTGGATTATGAGCAGCAGCCCGAGCAGAAAGGAATGACTGGACAGAGCGCAGGTGAAGTCTGAATGCACTCCAAATGGCTCTGAAAAATGTAAAATGATTGTCCCATATTGCATGCATTTACCTTTCTGGATGTGATGACTCATAGGGACCCAAATGAGAACACCCATGTGTGTAAAACTGAGTATTTACAATGATATCACCACAGCAGTTCAGATCAGCCTAGTGTTTTAAACTCCAGCATTTTCTTTCTGGGAGATATCACAAAGGTTTAAAAGTCTTGGCAAGCCTGGGGGGAAAGTACTTAATTCTTAAGCAAATAAGATTTTAGTATCATCAGCTCCTGCAGAAATCCCTAATTAGTATATCTTTTGTTTATAATGATATAGTATATCCTCTGTTTATAAAGACAGATAGTATATCTCAAATGTGCATAACAACAGAAAATTTAAAATTTTTAATATGTATAAATTACTGCATTATTTTTCTTCCAAATCTGATGTCATTCTAGAGCCTTATTCAGACCCATTTGAGAATTTCCGTTTGGGCCATTTTGAAGAATCTGAGAAAAACATTTCTATCTGAAAGTTCCTGGAAAAAGACATTATAGATCCCAAGGCCAATATGCATCCAGACATTGTGGGAGATGTTCATAAATCAAAAGAAATGAACAGCTGGAATGTCCATTCAGTTCAATTGATGTTAGGAGTACTCAGCACCTCCAAAAATTAGCTTGCTTACCAGGATGGATCGGTGCTTTGAAAAAGGTGAGCTTAATAAGTCAGTTTTGTAAAAGTGCAGCAATATTCGCTATAACATTTCCATCACACAACACAGTCAGGGAGGAAATAAGGTGTCTGGAACAACCGCAGGTTATGCCTCTAGACTTGACCCTGACACACGCTGCATCTGGAGGCTTGCAGGCTCGGATTCCCAGCTTTTCCAGAGCTTTGTTAAGCTCAGTGGTGTACAGCAGCCTGCGACTCGTCATCATTTTCAGGACTGGAGGCCAAATCAATGCTGTTATTTACAGAGAACCTTTTCTCCATGTGCAAGACTTTCCTTCTTGCCGGGTTTCAAAGACAGCAACCAGCTCTGTTCACCTCTTCCAGTGCTCTTGTACGGATTACAGTGGAACGGTCGGGAGCCTCTGTCTCTCTTTGCTAACACAAGTACGGAGGAGGGTTTTACAAGACCAATCTGTGAAGGTTGTGATCCAGGCATATGCCGCAGCAAATTGCAATCACCTTGAAAGCAAGTGATTTCAGTGGGGGACTCCTTCGAAACACACGATGTGGTGTGGTCTTTGCCGCTTACATCTCGCCCTGCTTCAAGCAGGGGAAAAAAAAAAATCAGGAAAATTAAAATAAAACAAATTTAGATTAATGTAATCTCAGAGTTATGAATGTATATGCTCAAACTTCAGGAAATTTTTTTTTTCAGCCTTATGTCAACTCAGCTGTTTGGCATATGTTGGCCTTGGTTTGTTCTGCTCTGTTTTGGGGCATAGATGTTACTATGTTTTAAATACTTGTTTCATATCTCTGAGATTTACAATTGATATGTACTTTAATACTTTTGATAACTTATAATATTTGTCTCCTAAAACTCTGGGACGGTGGCCATCAACCCATTCTTGTGTTGGTAAAGCTAAGTTTATGTACATACGTATGAAAATATGCGTAAGAGTGGATCTTATTTTGTGACTATGGCTCCTTGGTGCAATCTGTAGGGACAGGACCTATTTAACGGGATCGTATCATGCACCGGGGAGGATGACTGTTAGGAGAGGACTCCGGCTCTGCCCATGCCCAGCCTTGCAGGACCGGAGTTCCACAGAATGGCGGGGGCCGGCAGGCGCCTCTGGAGAGGCTCTAGTCCAGCTCCCTGCTCAGGGCTGGGCCAGCTACAGCGGGTGCTGAGGGCAACGTCCAGTCGGGCTTTTCACATCTCCACGGATGGAGACTCCGCGGTCCCTCAAGCCAACCTGCTCCAGTGTTCGACCACCCACACGCTAAAGGCATTTTTTCTTACGCTTAATTGGAATTTCCTGCATTTCAGTTTGTGCCCTTGCCTCGAGCCCTGTCAGTCTGCACCACTGAGAAGAGCCTAGCTCCATCCTCTTCACTTCCCCCATGAGGTATTTATGTACACAGATTAAGATCCACCACCCCCCAAGCCTTCCCTTCCCTGGGCTGAACAGCCCCAGCTTTTGACCTTTCCTCACCTCCATGCTCAAATCTTTTAATCACCTCCATTTCCGGCCCTGCATTTCCACCTTTAGGTCCGAACTCATCACGCCTAATCGAAGCTGTGCCCCCCTCAAGACAAAGCTTTCGGCAGAGGTGCTGCCTCCTGCCAGGGGCTGGCGGCGATGGGGCAGTGGCAGGCACTGCTCAGCTAAGGCCACCCCAGCGTCTGCCACAGCCCCTTGCAAAACGGTTACCTCCCAGGCTTAAAAGGAAGCTTTTGCCTGCCGGCCCTCAGGGTGTGAGGGGGGAAGAGGTGTATGGGAAAGCAGCCTTATTGCATGGCCGCTCCGGGGCCGAGAGCGGGGGAGAAGGGCGGAGAAGGGCGGAGAAGGGCTCCGCGGCCGGCCCGCCCGCCCGCCGCTCGCCCCGCCGCTTCCCGCCCCACACGCCCAACAGCCTTCTGAGCGCTGGCGGGGTGAGGGGAGAGGAAAGGCTTTGCCGCTCTCTGTCCCGCCCGCAATGGCTTGTACCATTCCCTCCACGTGTGGGGGGGGGGCAGAGAGGTAGTGGCACCGCCGCTCCAACCATCCCCGTGCTCTGCGGCCGCCCGCCCCCCCCCTCCTCCCGCCCGCCGGGTGGTGCCGTCCTACGGGGCGCGCGGGCGCTAGGCGGGGAGTAGCCCGCGGCGCCTCTTTCCCGCCGCTTCTTCCCCCGCTCCCGCCCCGTGCGGCTCCGCCCCGGCCGCCATGTTGCGGCGGCGGGAGCGGCGGCGGGAGTGCGGGCGGCGGCGGCGGCCGGAGCATGCAGGGAGCGAAGCAGCGTCCCGCGGACGCGCACCCAGGCCAGTGGGTGCTCATTGCACCAGGTAACCCAGCGGGGCTCCGAGGTGGGACAGGCTCTGCCGCAGCGCCGATCTCTCGTTCTCCACCGCGCCCCGCTGACGGGCCCTGCCGGTGCTTGCCCACATCGCGGCGGGGCTGGGCCGTCGCTTGGGCAGGAGACGGGTGCCTTTTTCCGAGGGCTGGGGCAGGTCTCTGGGCTGCTGTGTGCAGCTAGCCCCAGCCCTGGTGTGGTAAGGACGTTGTGAGACACAGGTTTACACAAGACCTTACAGAGTCCTCCCCCTTCACCTCTCCAGGGACCCTGTTTTGCCTCACTGCATCTATGCGTTGTATCGTTCTCTGTCATTAGGGTTTTCCAAAGGTCAGCTCGCCCCTGGTTTGCAAACAGCGTTGTGAGCCCTGGGGAGAGGAGCTGTAGAAGAGAGGTCTTGTCACCGAGGTCCCTGAGGGAGCCTCGCCACTGTCTCCCTGCTGCTGGCAGCCCACCTGGCCTCCGTCCCCTGAGTCTATTCCTGCGTATTTTGAAGGGAACGGTTTAGTGCCCTAAGCCTCAGCTTTAAAACAAACTCCTTGGAAACTGTAAGTCCTAAGCCAGAGTGAGATCTCCGCAGCTCTTCCTCCTTATAGGCTAAAGAAGCAGACCTCCACATAGCAGCTCTGCAGATGCAATATACACAGGGCCTTAAACACTGTGTAGGCTTAGTTTCTCTCACTTAGCACTGAGTAAATGGGAAGATGCCATTCCCCCTTTACATTTATTTCTGCCTAGTATCAGATGTTAGAATTTTAAATTCACAGATCACAAAAGATTTCTGTGTTAAAGAGGGTAAGTGAAACAGGGTGTGCTCAAAGTCCAAGACACTTAAGAGGAAGGAGGCATTTCCTAAGTGCTTTTTTTAGTTTGATTTCCTAAGGAAATGCAACTTCCACAATCATCCGTGGGTCATTTTTGTACGGTGTGCCTATTTCTTACCCCACCCAAAACTTTTGAGTGTTAATTTCAACCAAACCTGATAAAAAGGAGGAGTTATTTGGAGTAATTTTATGAGCTTTGTGCAAATGTCGGCGATGATGTGAGAAACGCTATAAATGGCGCCACTGAAGGAAAAGTATAGCAAGAGCTTAGTTCAGCAAAGGTTGGAAACAAGGCAGGAGAGCTCAGTCTTGACACGTGCATCTGTAAGAAACCAGGCTTCTCTAATTACATGAGAAACAGAACCAGTTGTTATGATCTCGCTGATTCCTCTCTTCCTCTAGTTTTAACTTTTCAATTCCACCCTTTGGTATCTGACATGCTTGATGCCTAAGAAAGGAATTTATAAGTGAGGAATTCCTTTTTTTAATATTGACTCTGCAGACTAGGATTTAAAGCTGAATCTTGTATCAGATGACTGGCTATGCCAGCAGATGTCCATACTGTGCAAATATTTACAAATATGCTTAACTTATGCATGAGTAGTCAGTTCTGTGCAGTAAGTTAAATTCTTCAGTAAGTGTTTGCAGGATTGAAGCCAGAGCTTGTAACTTTCATGAAGCCGGGCAGTTGGTATTACCAACTATGCCAGCACAGCTCTGACAAAATTTATATAGTACTCCAGACCTGTAAGAAAGTTTATTAAGCCTTAGTAGAACCTCAAAGCACGTAGTGATTTTAAAATAAGTCTGTGGCTGATCATTTCAGAACTCCATGGTTGATGAGACTTGCCAATCCTATGAATAGGACTCCTGAAATGAAATAGATGTAATGATTTTAGTTTGGGTTTAACATACTTTTTTTTTTCAGAAGGGAGATTTTTAAAGTTAATGTCTGTCACTTTTCAAAGTTTTGCATTTCTTAACTGTTTTGTTGAATGGATCTCAGAAGTTCTTCATTGGCCATTTAGCAGAATTTGTAGTAGGAAGACCTGATTACTTTTAGGAATGAAGATGGATGCAGTTGGATTTATAACAAAAAATGCTTTTTTCTTTGACTGTGTTAAATTTTATTCATATAACAGTCCATATCTTCATAATACCCACATGGCATTATGCTGCATACTTGCATTAAAACTATTGATGTAAATAATTGCAGGCTCTAGTTCTGGATGTAAGTTTAATACCATTTGTTAATAAGTCTGCCAGCACCTTCTAGATGTAAATAGCCAATTTGTCTTCCTGTATCTGTGGCCATTATCCTGTGCGTAGTGGGAGGAAGGAGTAAGGTGTGTTTCAATGCTATGCAAGAAGCTCCAAAACTTTTCTTGTAATAAAGGCACTTTCTAAGGTCATGGTTTCAAGTGCTTAAGTTAGTTTGAACTACTCATCTGGGTAGTCTGCCTCCTAGAACAGCTTGTAAGGTTAATAATGTATACCATCCTACACAACCTAATAGCATCTCCACTTGGATGTATGCCATTCATCTTGCTTTGATTGTGACATCTTAGAAGTTTCTGTATGGATGGAGATGGTGACTAGTTCTGCAAAGAGGCTAGATGTCTTAGTCTAAAAAAGAATGAGGTCCGTCAGAAGTACAGAAGTAAACCAATGAGAACTGAAACTTGCTTTCTTAAGTATCAGTACTTTTCAGTCATTCAGACTGTTAGGGGTTCAGCAGTAGCTTCCTAGAAGAAGGCAAAGATATGGCTGGCGTTCCGAACGATGGTGCGTGTGTTGCTCTGATTCTTTAGTTATTACGTAATTCTGAGAATCCGTCTGATTTTGCACAAGTCTCTGGCTGGTTTTGCTGCTTACGTGACATGTAGAAACACCTAACAGTGTAAAAAGCACATGTAAGAGGAAGGCAAGATTCTTATTTGGACTTCAGCAACTGACAACATCAAGTTGATATCTGGAACACGGCAGCTAAAAAGCAGGCAGATTTCATTTTCTAATTGCCGTAGAAAGTGAGCAGAGTGTGCTTGTCTGCTTTAGTATTGAAGGTTATAAAATTATTACTAATTTCCTTGTTTCAATACACATTTATACACGATGTTATATTGTACAGACAATAAATTGCTTCTCTGCTGTTCAGAGCATGTTTGATGTCTGAGGAGATAAATAAAAATTTTCTTTCTGATTTCATAATTTTTATATTGATTTCAGTGTTCTGGAAACAGCTCAGAAACAAGGAATCTCCTCTGTCAGGTAGAACTGCTCATGTTCTTTGTTGAAGTCATGGTTATAGCTAGAGGAGTAACGCAGTTGGAGTGGTTGTTCTACCAAAGATGTGTGTTATCCCAGCCGTCCCGAACTGTTCTAGAGGGCCAGAATCTGTCACTTTCTGTTGCAAGTGGTTAACTCTACCATTATATTTCCCGTACTGTAAAACTTTGATCGTTAGTGTCCATCTCATGCCTACACATCGTAGGACAGAGCTACAAACTGTACAACTCAGCAGGTATTTTGCATGGGTTATAGAGGTGGGTGGAGGTAGGAAGGGGGAGCAGAGTTGCCTGAGCTGAGAGGCAGAGTTGATGTTCAGTCAGCAGGCCTGTCACCCTGTGCTTTATTTCAGTCAGTCTTTGCTTACTCTCATTCTTTCGTTCCTCGTTCACTGTTCTTAGCAGCAGCCTGATGACAGTCTTTGCTCTCACCAGCCCTTTGCCGCACCAAGACACTGAGGCTGTTTAGCATGGGAGAGTCACACAAGGGTAGTCCGAGTAGGAAGGGGAAAGGAGAGCCTCCGACAGTCGTATCTGGGCAGGCTGGTAAGCAACTTCTAGAGGTAGCAAATTTTGCCTTTAGAAATGGTAGCCTGCCCTTGTCCCAGTGAGAGCTCTTGTGATGGTGTTTCTGCTGATACTTATTTTTTTCCAGGGAGGCAGGATGATTTGATATGCCAATACAATCATCTTTTCGTTTGATTTTTATAAGCATAAAGACCCCTGTGCTAAGGATTGAAACACCAAGGGCAGGACAAAGGGGAAAGCCAGAAGTCAGGGGGAAAGGAGTTAGGAAGTGTTGGTCTGGTAGAGAAGGTAGGATGAGGAGAGGGTGGTAACCATGTTAATCACTCCTGAAAGGGTGGGAGCTGCTGGTGTACATTGTGCAGCCTTGTCGTGGACATTTAGAGGAAGGCTGAGAAATGGATGTGAATAGTCAAGAGAGAAGATGATGAACAAACAGGAAGAGGGTAGATGGAAGGATTGGTCATATGGAGGGAGGTGATGAGGACAGAAAACTTGGGCATGTAGGTGAGGGTAGAGCTGTGCATGCCGGGCTCAAAACAGAGTCAACTCTTTGGGCAGTTTCTCCAGTTGCAGATTAACTATGCTGTGGATATACAGGCACCAGATTTGGCCTAGAGCAGACTCAGCTCAGCACTAACAGTTTATTAGTTCAAGTGCTGTGCCATGTTAACACATCTCTGCTATTTCCAGGACCAGCTTTGCAGTGCAGCTGCTTTCAGACTGTGTCTGAACTATATAAGTCCATCAGGACCCAAGCTGGCTCTGTGCAGACCCGCTTGGGTGTTTCTGTGCTGTGCTCTGTGTTCCAGGGGGTTTTATTAGCTTGGCTGGAAATCCTGATCTGAACTTGCTTTGTGCAGGGTAGTTGATGTCGATGGTTAAGACGACCTCCCAAATTTGGAGTTCTGGAGGAATCATGGTACAGAGACACCAAAGTACTAATAAGTCCTGAAGTACCCACATGGACTTCATTGGTGGGTGGTCGAATTTCCAGATTGTGCTTTCCTGCATTTCTCATAGTAGTTGTATAATCAAGGATGTTATATTACCCATGTACCCGAGCCCCGCTTTCCCCTTGAAAATGGAGAGCTTCCTATACAGGCTTCTTGTTGTATTGGTCTAGCTACTGTACAGGTACAAGGGAAAAGAAGTAGCTCCTGAGGATTAAAACCTGGCCATCTCACAGCTAAAGTTGCTAATGATGTGCTTTAGTAGAGGAGATTCTGTCTGTGTTTACTGAGTATTCATGTATATTTTTTTTAAAATCCTACTACCTGAACCAGTGAAGTTTTTTTTTTTTATGTGCATATAGGAAATTTCTACTTGCTTTGTGAGTTGGGCCCATGGAACTACCATTTCTAATGTTTTCTCTAAAAATCATAAGAACTAGGAATTATTTTCTAGACAGAGAAACAATACTGAGACCCCCACCTAATTGTAGGGTTCTAAGGACAGGGCTCTGGAAAACCCTCAAATACTGTGATAAAGTCACTGTGCATGACACAGTTCTGGTCTGGGCTCTGTATAACAAAGAAACATTCTTACGTAATGGCTTCAAACTGGTCTTACCAATTCAAGCAAAATCACGCTAGCTGCTTAGCAGGATGGGTGTGAAGGGCAGTCTCTCCAGTACACTTTCTCAGGGATAGGTGTTATGTCAGAACTGGAACTATGTATATCCTTCACTGGTTTTAGCAAAGAGGTTAGGTGTGGAAGGCAGTTTTCTAAGTCTGGTGTTCCACTCGACACCTAAAGTTAAGACTGCTGTATTTAATTTGTTCTGTGTTTGTCTGTATTAGGAAAAGAAGTAGGGGTTAGCTGCAAGCTGAAAATTATTTTTGACCTTTATTTTTCTGAACTAGGCAAGATGAGTTGACTACATTTTTTCAGTCTGCTGTTTTCTTAAACAGTAAATTGATTAGCTTTTTTATTGTTTTATGGGAACTGCCATATGAATAGCAGTGGAAGGACTGCAAGGGAGGAGGGAAATTTAACAATCCTATTATTTTTAGGAATTACTTATTTAAAAATAAAAGGAGAAGTTTCACATTAGACTTGGCAAGCTATTTGAACAAATCTCATATATGCCAAAAATCAGATGGAGGCAGAAATAAATGGACTGTGATGCCAAACCGTAGGGCATCTGCACACATTAAATTAATCCTTCGTTCTTGCAAATGAGAGTAAGGAACTTCTGTCTCTGTGCAACAACAGAGGAAGCATTTGACTTGAAAATTTTGGGTCATATTGAGAGAAGATAGCAAAAGATGCTGTGGAATATTTAATGCATAAAAGTAGTTTGCTTTAAAATCTGAAGTAGGCAGGTTTTATATTATTTTTTTTTCCATTCTCGCACCTTGCACTTAATGCTTTGATACATGCTTTTATTTAGCATTTAAAAACCAGTTCAATTTATCTGCTACAAAATAGACCACACTGCTGGGCTGTTAGGGAGCTTGATTCAGAAGTTGTAATGAATGTCAAAATTGAGCAGGATACTTGAACATTAATACTTCCAGAATAAATTAGATAAAGAACTTGGAAATAATGTTTACAATAAACAAATATGTGTGTTTTGTAACAGCTGAGTTAAAACATTAGAAAGATTATATAAAATATGTGCACATATTTATATACCTTTTTAATAAGGTGAATGTGAATATGGTTATTTTAGAATTTAGCACTCTGTGGGCATATTTTACTTAACCTCCCTCTAAATAGGCATTTGCATCTCCTGAACAAAGCCTTTTGCCTGCAGGTAATTTGCACTGTTTCTTATATGTCATCTCTTAAAAGGCATACTGAGCTCAGCTGTGTATAAAGCAGATATAACTGGCAAGCTAAGGAGCCAGAAGGAAGCATAGCAAATAAAATAACTGAAAAGAGATGTTTTAATGTGTAACACCATCTCCCACTTCTGCTTTCTGCCATCTGGCTTGGAAGAGACCAACTTATGCCAACTTAGGCCTCTCTGCTCATGGGAATAGGGCTGATTCAGCCAGTAATACAGCTGCACCAGTGTTGACCCTATAAATATTGAGAAGGGAAGTCTGAAGTTTTTATCCTTTCAAGTGATAACCTGTTCTTGAACTTCTTAAGATTGGCCTCTCCTTCTTTCAGCTCAAACCCCTGCATGATCTGCCTAGCATCTAGATTTCAGTAACGGATGAATTAGTACTCTCCATTGCAGCCAGTGAGTCCACGATCACGCTTTTTTGGCCTAAAAAGTGAACTGTGCCAGCATAAGGGGAAGCCAAAAGATGTGCCCGGCAGAAGTCTTAATATTTAGCTGTATTACATAGCTGTGTACTAAAGCAAAAGACCACTGAAACCATCTAGTGGCATTTTTCATGTGAAGTTTTGCTCAAGATGGAAAACAGTGCCATTTTTAGATATCATTGTGTTTTATCATAGGTTTTTCAGGTGAAGCGGGAGCCAGAACAACTTTAAGGGGTGTAAATTATGTCACATTAAACATTATTTCCTTAGGGCACCAAATAATAAATGCTGTGGTTACCAGTCTGATAACCATTCTATCTTTTGCAACAGGCATGGCAAAAGTTCCCTCACTGAAGCTAGTACTGTGTATGGTCAAGGAGAGGGTAAGGTGGTGAGGTAATATCAGGTTAACGTAACTGAGTAACAACTAGGAAGATATTTCCAAAAATCAAGCATGTGCAAGTGCAAAGCCATACCTTATATGTAAGCACCTGCAAAAGAGGCTGCTTGCAGAGGTAAATCGAGCTGTGTGCCATTTAGTACTCCCCTGGGAGTATTGTAAGCCGTGGAAACAGCAGGGTAGTCTTGTGGCTCATCTCTTGCTTTCCCACCTCTGTAAAGTCACCTACGGTCTAGTTTTCTAATAAGCTTACACTGGTCAAAAACCCCAGTGTCACATATAGAGTAGGTTATATTCTGCGCCATCTCCTGCCATGGGTTCTGTCCCTTCGTTCCCGTGATCATGTAACTATATGGTGAGTGAGAATGGCTTACCGATCTGGGTGAAAGTTAATACTTCTTTTTCGTGACTGGTTATTTCTCAGCCGGCTCAGTGAACTGAGCCGACGTGCTGTGTGGCCACGAGGTTGCTAGTTTTCAAAGAAAGCAGCAGAGGAGCGCAACAGGGAGGGAGCAGAGGTGGGGACCTCAGGACTGTGCTTTTCAACAGCCTGTGATCTTTGGTCGTTTGAAGCCATTCATTAAACTGTATCCTCAGTCTGTACATACCTGAATTCATTCATTATGCTAATAGTTAATTACCTTGTAACTTAGAAAAATTGTCAAAAGTTTGGGTGATACAAAGTACTGGATTTATTAACTAATTTTCACTGGGCTTTTTTCAGGGCACGCTGTAGTACAGAGGACACAGTCACTGAATTAAAACCATTTACTTCAGGGTTGACTGATTCTAAAAAGAACATAAATAAAATGATTATTAGATCTAACATATCTGTACCCTTAGGCTACATAGTTTAAAGTCTTCCATAAAATGTCCATTTAATGGGCTCCATCATAATGTCTCCATCTGACACACCTTTCGTGCATGGTTAGAGGTTAAGAAGGGAATGGAAAAGACTTGTGTAGGTGACGTATGGTTTAATATCTGTTTTTAAATGAAATCTTAACTTTATATTTCCAGACTTTTAAATAATCTTGTTTTTTTGAAGGGTGATGGTGGTAGGGAAATTTGTGCTCTCAGAGGGTTTTTTCCTCTTACGCAATTGACAGATATTTACAGCCTTCTTGCTTGCTTGGCTGGCAGCTTTTTGCATGGGAATTCCATATAACTTGATATTAGTCTGTTATATATAGTATTCTATAAGCAATTTTTTTTTTAAAAAAAAGGTGAATAGACCTTGCATCATCCATAACATTTTCATAGATCTTAGTGGGAGTTTTATGTTCTTTTCCAATTTATTCATGTTGCTGTACCCGCTAATACTTTTTTTTTTAATGGCCAGATTCATTAGTGCCTCATATCTATCCATTGTGGAAGAAATTATTGCCAGAAATCCTTTGACAGCTGGTTCATTTTCACTTTGTTCTGTTTATATTTTTTATAGAATTTGCCTGGTTGCGTGTGTGACCTCCACGAAATACGATAGGCTTTTCTCCTTTTCTGTAATGGAAAGCTTCATTTAAGCTTTTATAGTCTCTTTCGCTCAACATCAGGATTCTGAGGTTCTGTCTGTAGACTCCAGTACAGCTGATGGATGTATCACCCACATTTTTAGATGGACTTTGTGTGATTTGGTTAATAGTGAATGAACAGTAGACTATAACTTAAGCAAAGCAGACATACTTACTAGCCCAGTGTTGGCATTTAATTGCCCTGCATTGTTCTTGCCTCGGAACTCCCACTCTGGTGTAGCTGTAGTGGTACTGCCTCTGGATGCATTCCGCGTTGCTGGAGGTGTCTGTAAGCTCAATGGAGACAGAGGCGTATGCTTGCAGGGGATGGTGCGGGTGGGTTCAGGCTGTAGGTGGGTTCAGCTGCCTCCTGGAAGTGCCTGTTGTCTGTCTTCCCTGGCAATTTAGAGAGTGGCTGGCTAATTGAGATGCCTCCTTGGGACAGGATTCAATGAGCCTGTATGTACCCTTGTATCAGTTTTTTGTGTCCTTGGAGTGAACGTTGTCCTAGGAGAATAGTATGCTCTGCTGGCACATCTGTTAGTAAGTTGACCTGTACTGGCTGTGCGTTACCTGCAGCTTGCAGCTGCAAGGCAGTTGGTAGAGAGTATAATAGTCAGAAAGGTCTTACTTCTCTCACTTGGGACTCTTGTAGATGAACAGGTTTCTCAGGTCTGAGCTGTGGAAACTGTTGGAGTAAGCATAGTGGCAATCATCTGATGTTTTCCTTTAGGATTTAACAAAAAAGCTCTTTCTCTAATGTCCCTTTTGTCTGCTTGTTTTCTGTAAGATTATTTCTTACCTGGATGTGAATCTTAAAAATAAAAAAAAGACCTAGTTTAACTCTTAGTTTTGCTAGAAAATTGCTACAGTACTGCTTTTTAAGAAGTCTATTTATTTAGCTATAAGAGGTCCTTGCCCAAATACAAGGACTGATAAATGTAATGACATTAAAGAAATCCAGTTACCTTTCCTGGCGAAAGGCCAGAACACACACAAGTTAGGTTTGGACACCTAACTTCAAAAATCCCTTGCTCAGCATTTTCCTAGTCATGAAGTGTTTAAATTCAGATAAATAGGGCCTTCTTCGCCCTTAAGGCCACATTAATATTGCATCCAGTTTTCCAAGCAGGCATTCACCCAATTGCCTCTTTTTATCTGCCAACTTGACATCAAGTAGAGATAATCTGTAACAAAAATATACTTCAGATGCCCCTGGAAATGGAATGGAGCATTGCCTACATTTTGAGGAAACTGAAGGTAAAAGAAACTCAGAGAAACCACTTTTGCCTTTGCCCACTCCTTCCCTTCTTCTTGTGCGTGGGTGTGTGCGTGTCCCTTCTGGTAAACTATCCATCTTCTGCGGCAGCTGTGTGGAGAATGTGACCCATACTCTGATCCCACCAGCCTGAGGTACTGGGACTGAAGGCTGCAACTCAGACTGCCCGTTAGGCTATGATCGCTGCTGTCCTCCGTGCGGCAGTGAAACCCTCAGGGCTTGGGGAGGACCAGAGAACTACATGGGCAGAGCGGTGCTTCTCTTCACGTGGGGAAGAGCTGCTGGCTGAGCCAAGGCAGCTGCAGGGCCCGGCTGCGTATACGAAGGGGCAGAGCAGAGGGAGCTGAGCCTGGGATAGCATGGGGCAGGCCTTCGTGATGGGAAGGCAGAGGAGTGATGAGGAAGAGATGGGACGCTGTATCCCTTGGGCTTGTTACACTGCAGGTGTCTCCCAGGCTTATCGGGGATGGATAAATTCAATGTCTTGCTAGAAGGTTAGGAAAAGAACATATCAACTAAATAAAGATGTGAACTTCATTAAAAACAGCTACATTAGGAGCGATTGTCTACTTAATTGTTCACGTTATACAAGACGCAACTTAGGGCTCAGCTGGACTCATTCCCAGTGTTCATAAATCTATACATGAAGAAAGCACAGCAAGTGAGCGCTAAAAGTTCCTTTGGGGTTTTTTTGTTTTGCTTTTTGTTTTAAATTTTGAAACTCACATTTAGTGTGTATATTTTAACATGTTCATGTGAAACACATCAAAGTAAACACATGCAGTGTGTTTCTTTCACTGTCATTAATCACTGTAGTGTTTTAAAAAGTAACAAAAAATACACTAATGTTAAACTGTGGTCAAGAACTGAAATATACACAGCTCTAGAAATATGAAGTTTGCCTTTGCCAGGGCAAATGTAGCTTGACAACCGTGTATGTTTATGTATCAGCATATGAAGCAAGTCTGGTTAGCAAATACGGACTTTTTCCATTAAAAACCCTCAACTTATATTGAAACTTTTTAAAGCACTTTTTCAAGCCACCTGAAGACTCGGCTAAAACTTCAGGGGAAGAAAATGACTGTAAGTTCTCTGAACCGCTCTGAGAACTATTATCCTCCAACACTTTATCACAAAACACACTTGCTTTTTAAGCTCTGCTTATGTCTTTGGGCAATTCCTGTTTGTGACACAACTGAATAAGGAGGAGTGGATGTGAACGGTGAGGGTTATCTGGGGCTTTTTTTTGCCAATGAGATGCCAGTGAAGAGCCTGCGAGAAATCCACCTGTCCTTTCCAGATGTGTTGGGGATAGGCTTTCAGCCAGAGTGGAGGACAGCTATTTTCTGTTGTACTTGAGGTTCCTACTTCCCTGTTTTCCACAGAAAAGAACTGTGCTATCTCCCTCTCTGCAAACCTCCTGGATGCGACTGAAAGGGGAAGGATGATGTGGCACTTCTGTTCTCTCCAACAGCCTCCCCTGTGAATCGCCTCTGCTGCTCCTCTCTGCTTTCCTCAGCAGCACCATAACGCAAATGTCAGCCTGATCCCTGTCAGTCCATTCTCTGGGGTCTGGATACTGGTTATGTATGTGAAACGGTTTAGTAATTTTCCTTGCTCTGATGAATGCCTATATGAAAGGAATTGAGTCAGAACTGGCAGTGTGCAAGCTAAGAAAGATGATGCTGTCATGTTGCTCTTCACTCAGATGTGGGAAGTTGTTTTCATAAATAAAAGTTAGACTTCCCCTACAAAGAGAACTTGGATAGAATATAATTAACTGGGGACCCTTATAGATCGTTTTTCAGACTTGAATCAGCATCCTTGCGGGAGCTCTTTCTTTTTTTTTTGTAATTTCACAGAGAATCGTACTTCTGTGGCTCTGCTTTTTGTCTTTTTTTGCTTAAAGACACAGAAAAGAGGATGACTGTCAGAAGCTTAAGCCAGAGCTGATGTATTCTCTCAGCTTCTTTTTTCTGTGGGGGGAAGTAAATGCACTCTTTATTTTTCCAGATTATACGTAACAGATAAACAAGTGTGCATATTTTTCGCAGAAGTAACAACCATTCAGACGATTCCTGCCCCATAGTCCTGCATAATCTGACTTCCTGAAAGCTTTAGAGGACCACTGTTTCTTCCCACAAGTATTTTACCTTTTGCATTTCTTTTTAATGTCCACACTCTCTTGGCCTCACTTACCAAAGCGTTCTCATTGTCTTTGTGACTAATCAGGGCAACATATCTGTTCCTCTCACTTAACTGAGATGTCAAACTTAGCTCTCTTGCCCGAGGCTCTCTAGGGGGAAGTGGTTTTCAAAATCTAAATCATCTCCAGGTGCATATCTTTCCTGTGACAGATAGAGAGTGCCAGGAAGTCTGGAATCATAATTTAGGTGCCTTGATCAGGTAGGGTGAATTTGGGCTGAGGCATGTAACTTTTAGGCAGAAAATACGTGAGTTTTCAAAAAGTGTCAATCCAGTTAATTCTGAATGTCTTGGAGAAGTATGGCGGAACGTGAAATACTTCTTAATTTACAAGTTCATAACTTTTTCCTTTCTCCCTACAGAGTCTGCTACTGACCCCCCTAAGACACCTGACAGCGAACCTTTGTTTACAAAACTGCGCAATCCAAGCACAGGCAAGTTTTGGAATTGTGACATGAGCCTGTTAATATTCTGGTTGATTCCCTCCGCCACCAAAAGATTCATATTTTGCAAGCTGAAATAATGATGATAGTATAAGTCTTACGTGCCAAAGATACTGCTGGTGATGCCAGATAGTTAATGCTGTGCAAACATTTAGGATTTCTTTTATAATTTTAATTGGTCAAACTGTTTATTCATCAGGAATATTGGCAGCACAAAAAAGAGTTGTAATTTAAGTTCTGTTTTTAAGTGCATTAGTTTTGGGGAGCTTACAGTGCTGGGTGTTGAGCTTGGGCTTTTTTTTAATCCAAATTTAGGCTTCATAGCAGTCATCTTATGCTATAAAATAAATAGTCAGAGTTAGAAGAAGTGATTCAGTTATACTTACCAAGCTTTTTGAGTCTTTTCATTTTTAAATCTAATTTTCTTCTTTCCCTGGTCCAAGTGGTGGTGTCTCTTTTCTCGTTAATAGATCATGAGGCACTTTGAATTCAAAATACATTGGAAAGACCAGCAAATGCAGGCAATACAATGACACCACCATCCCACAGTTACTTTCTTTTAGTCAGGTTGTTCTTCTGTCAAGGATTTGTTAATATTATATGAGTAATGTAATAACTGGAGTATGACATACTACAACAGAAACTTGCAGTAAGCCTTTGTTAGGGTTAACATACTTTGTTTGAAAAACACGTTTCATGCAGTGTTTTTTTCTTTTCACGAGCTCGTTTGTTTTCTGTAGATTTAAGTTGTATGGTTTTGTTTTGAAATACACTGCTTATTTATATATGTTTGTAACTAAAGTCTTCAGGTACATTTTAATGTCACAATATAGTAACTGCTACTTGTTCTTGAAAGAGGACAATAATTAAAAAAAGTAGATACGGAATGTGAAATCACTTACTCATCATGATACCTGTTTTTTGATTGCTCAGATTTACAGTCAGAATATATAGCCACGGATGTTTTCCACCTGCTGTATTATATAGGCTTTCTAATTTGTTATGTTTATGAAAGTGTAGATACTAATTTGCTTTTCTCTGTGGAAGAAGAGATCTGTTTACCTTGTAGAATCAGAGATCTTGGGAAAGGTTTCTGGGGAAAACCTAAAGTACAATGATTGCCTGGGTGTGTTCCTTTAGAATTTACAGGAGCTTATTTATAGACCTGCATAAACTTTCAGTTATGTAGCCTATTATAAGTATAGGGTCTGAAAATGGAAGGACTGAGAACACCCTATTAATGTATTTTCCTTACGTTTTGGTCTAAGAGATGAATTGCTGGTGCCAGATACTGTATAAATATGCACTGAAGGACTCGGCACACTGTAGAATTCATGCTAACCACTTTATTAAATAAAAGTGTGCATGGTCCTTTTTATAGACAGGTAAAAAGGACAAAACTTCTATCCCTTACAAAGACTATAAACTAGGGTTCAGCCTGCAATTCAGAAGTACCACAAGAGACATTTTTCAAAGTGCTGAACTAAAAGAAGGGAAATAACCATACCACAAGACTTAAGCAACTAATTGAAGTGGTAAAGTTGTGAGCAAAGCTGCCCAGGTTCTCTCTCCATACCCTAGAGTTTCTGTCTAATGACACTGTTGGGAACCTGTGGTAACTGTCCCTTTAATGTAAGCAAATAAATTAAGGAGCTGGAGTTAGGCAATAGGAATGGTCCTTTTCCCAGGATTTCATAGCTCACGACCGCATTTGGCTAGCGCGCTCAGTGGTAGGAGTCTTAAGTTACTTAGTGAGCACTTCTGTGAGTAGTTTGACGTCTGGTGCTGATCAAACTATGGCGTAGACCCTTGTTGAGAAGCACATGGTAAGGACTAAAACCTCTGCTCCCCTTTGTATCTACTCTTCACTCCTCTCCTCCAGTTAAACATCTGGTCAGCCTTTTGGATAAAGGGGGAAAAAACGCATTACCAGTCATTTTTGGGAAGAGATGTGCCTGCCTCCCTCCGCACCTAGGGATCTCTGCAGACTGAGGACAGCAGCGACGACGTCAGCTTGCAGGGGCTTACTTTGAGACTGTTTTGAGCCAACCCATGATCTGCAAGTCAGTGCAGCCTTGCAACTTCCCTGTTTTGAGCAGCACTGCCATGTTATAGTTGCTCTTGTCTCTTGAAGATGGATTGATAACCAAGACAGGACCAGTCCAGCCAACAGACTCAGCTGACCAAATTTCACTGGCCCCTTCTGTAGTTCTGGCGGCTTCCTGTTTTAGATATGGAAAATGCCAATCCTGTTTGCAACGTACTTGTCACCCTTTCATTATAACCCAGAACTATTGTGAAATGGCAGAGCTGTGCGAGGGCGTGGCCTAGGATAAAGCTTTCCTTTTCCATTCCAAGATACCAAGATTCTGATGAGCACTTCAAAGCAACTTCTTTTAGCTTCCTTGTTCACCCTATTTGTCCACCCATACTGAGTCACTGGCAATCCATTTTGATGCACCAAAAAAAAAAGATTTCAAATTGTCATTCGAAGGTTTGAGACACTTGTTCCCCTAACCCAGAGTCTGATGTCTTGGAGGCAAACATGCTGGAAGTAGAGAGAGTTTTCTTGTTTTCCACCTTCCCCCTTCAGTACGGACAAAAGCTGATTTCTTGAGTGATATTGATTTGGGTTTGGATCAAAGGCTTTGTGTTGTAAGATGAACTATTCACACATCTTATTTATTGATTCAAATTCAGTTTGGTTTATAGAGCTGGCGAATGAACATCTGTATATAATAGTTTTCTTTGTCTGAGCTTTCTTTGTAGTGAGTTTATGTAGAGTATGTGTATGTTTGTGTGTCTGTATGTATATAAGGCACATTCTTCAGATGTATTGGGTATTCTTTTGATTTTTGTGGAAGCTTACAAACACAAACCAGATTTCTTTTCAACAGGGGAAGCAACCCTTTACTTATTCAATAGTGGTGCACAGCAGCTGTTTGAAGTAAAAGCTTTTCATGAGGAATATCGTTCCTGGTTTATAGGTCAGACTGTTCAACAAGGTGAGTAATATAATGTATCCTTCCCCCAACTGTAACTAATGTTCGTGCACAGACCTTCCCTCTCTCTTCTAGTAAATTTTCTACTAAATTTACAGGTGTTTTTCCTAGTTGTTTGACACATGCTGCATCATATCCCCCACCTTCTGACATACTCATTTGCCATCTGGATTTAACCAGGGCTGGGGGCTTTGTGGTCTCTCTTTAAAAGGCTGCCTTTGGCAGCCTCAATTAGACAGATGTTCAGTTGTCTTTGAGGACGGGGGGGGGGGGGGGTCATTGTATTTAAACTGAAGTGCCATAAAATACTTAGCTTGCCTTGTCAATCAGACCAGCAGTCCTCAATCTAAGTAAAATACGCGTTATCCTACAGGAGGGAAAAAGGGCTGGAAGGCCTTAGCTAGCTGAGCAGAGCGCTGTGTTAGAGCTCCAAGCGCTGGAATGTATGGTCTTGCTTTCTTTTAATTACCTCCGTGGTCTTCTGTGTGAGTGCTGGGATCTCAGGATAGGCCTGCTGTATGAAGGTGCCATTTCAGTGTTTTGTCTGAAGTGAGCTCGTCTATGCCATCCCAGTCGTTCTCCGATCCTAGCTCGCCTTTCTGAAAATGAGGAAACTTACGTAACTGCTTGCGACAGCTTTAACAATCCTTTATCAGTAAGGATGTCATTGGAGTAGTGTTTCTCTGCCAGCATGTCCATAGAGCAAGCAATGTCTTAATTCAGGAGATGAAGGTATATTTATTTTGTCCTTTTTAACTGGAAAAAAGACCATTTATAGTAATAAATAAAAGCAACCTCACCAGACATATGCCTTCGTTAATGGTAATATCCCAAAGTGTGTGTTAACTTTTAAACATCCTCTGCAGGTGCATATAGCAATGGAAGCGGTATGTCTGTGAACTTTTCCTTGCTCCATCTGGGGGTGAGCCAAAAGACTTGAGTCTGCTCCCTGCTCCCAATTATGTCCACATTGTATTCTCCCCCTCCCTTTCTAACCTCTGTTTTGGCCCTTGGGAAACAGTTGCCTTAAGGAATCGCCTCGGTTTTCTTTAAAAAATACAGGGGGGAAATTGTTCCTTAATGTCAGGGCTGCTGCATCTCTGAAATGGTCAGGGGAAGGGCAGCACAAAAAAAGCTGTGTGTTTGCAGTTAAAGCAGAGTATCTTGTTATCTGCAGAGAAAGGCAGAGGTCTTTGTACACCTGTAGTGAGGCTGAACTCTTTAGAACAAGTGAAAATACCTCTTCCTGGAGGTACAGTAGGAAGCATTTAAATGGAAGCTTTGAGAAAGTGGCTAGTGGGTTTTTTCCCTCCAGTTTTATTGTCAGAGCTTTCATGTTTGTAAGTAGTCCTGATGCCTGCTTTGCCTCACGCAATGCATCATGGTAGTGATACAGATGTTAGATTGGGTATCAGCTTTGTCCAAATCACGTTCTTCCCACCCCGTCTTTTGTTAGTTTTAGGCCCATCACAATAGGATTTCCTTTTCTTTAATTATCTTAATCATGTGATTTAAAACAAAAAAAATTACATTTATTTGCTTTTGGTTTGCTAATTAATGTCAAATTGTCATCAATTATTGGGTCTCATTAGTGAACTTCCTTGATGTTACATTGTTTCCAATTATCTACAATTATACAAAAAGCCTGACTAAGCCGTTGTCCTGCAATGAGCTCCAGATGGGCAGAGGTGTCTGTTTCAGCGGGAGACCAAGTTCTTCCTTTGTGTGTGACTTTGAGTACAGCATACTGAGCCATGTTTTCTGATCTATTTATTTAGTTCTGTTAGGAGACTGCATGCAGATTCTCCCCTTACAGATGGGCAGCTCTAACTTAACTAGCTCTTGAAATTCTTTCTTGCCCTGCCTACCTCTTCTGCCAGCACAGTGTTGCCTTGCCCAGTGTTTGAGGTGGAGTATGCTGGATAACACCTGGTGTCCCAAAACAAGTTTCTGTTACCCCCGAATCTGCCAATAGAGGGCAGCTTCAATTTTGCTGGTTTTAATATAGTCCAGAAAAAGACAAAAAAAGTTAAGAGTGCTTGAAGGCAGCAGACCTGCAGTGGAGCTTGTGCTTTGGTTTGGCAGGGTTGAGAATTGAGTTCTCTCTGTATTTTTAATATAAAATCACAAATATTTTTTTCCTGCCCGTTTTATTAAAATACTGGGATACTTACTGGAAAAAAAAATCTCTTCTTCTTGCCCATATGCCTGAAAAAATCCTAAAAAAAAAAAAAAGGTCAATGTATTGTGCCTCTTGGTACTAAGCTTACTTTTACATATCTGTCACTTAGATGGGCGCCTGCTGTTTGTTACACCAATGGACCCCTTATTTCTGATACTTTACTACCTCATAAAGGCAGACAAGGAGGTAAGCCTGCTTTATTTTTTCATTGGAATTCTGAGGAGAAAATGTTATTTCTGGTTTCATTTTCTGCAGAAGTTATGTTAATTTTACAAAGAGGGCCTTCCATAATAGTGGAAATTTAATTTGCATTTAAAGCAGAGATCCACACTAGAAGTATTTTTGTTTGCATCATTTTTGGTCAGTGAAGTATACTCCATCAGTCAGCTTGCAATCTCAGCAAACTCTTACCACCTCCTTTTTAAGAGAAGCAGAGAATCTCTTTTGTCCTTTTGTGAGAGCCTATCCCAGAACTATTGAATTTAAAATTATGAGGTGTCATCAGAGTAAAACAAACTAGTGCCCTTTCTGAGGCATCAGCAGATGAGTCCTTTTGGGAAAGAAGGGAAAAAAAATGCTACAGGGGGAGGAAGAAGGGGCATTTCTGTGGCAGTTTGAACTTGAAAGGTAACACTGCCTTTATAGAAGCAGTATTTGTAGAGATGCTCTATCATAGAACAGCAACGGGATAACCAAGTATCCAAAAGTCAGATAATTAATAAATGGTTTAATTGATTTATCATAGGTGTGGCAAAACCTCACTTAAATTTCAGAAGTGTATCAAAAGGCATAGGCAAAGTTATTGCTTTATTGTTTATAATCTGCCTGTGGAAAAAAGGGCATAAAATCAAATGTAAATGTTGATCCTTGTTTTTTGTTTCATGGAGGCAATACTTTCACTTTATGCATCCTAAGAGCTTTTGCTTTAAGAGCATTTCCTATAAGGCTGTTGCAAGTGGAGGATGCAGGACAACAGTTTTTGTATGGTGAAGAAATAAAGTCCTACTACACATTTTTAACAGTAACCTATTGTTCTGTAATTATTTTTAAATTATTTACGGTATGGGGTGTGCAAACGTATTCTGTATTTCTGTGGTCTGTTCCTGCTTCAGGGTGGCCCATCAGAAGAAGTCATTTCTCAAGGAATAGTTTAGCTCGTTCTCTAGACACTGTGCTCTGTTTGAATTCAGCATCCCTTTGAAATCTTTAGACCAAACTTAAATCAGGGAAACAGTAAATCTCTCTCTCTGTGGTAGAGTGTTGAGGTAGCCTGAGTAAAGGACAACTACTGCTGCTGTTTCTGTGCATGGGAAGAGTCCCGTACTGCCCTTTGTTTTCTCGGTACGTTGTGTTCTAGGTTTTCTGGTTTTCTAGGCCAGGCATGATGCCAGATAAATGCATAGAGCTGTTCTGGCTCCTAAATCAGGGCAAATGCATTCCTGCAGTGCCCTGCCTAAGTTAGCATATTCTTCAGTAAAGGGAAGTCTTGAGGATAGCGTTGCAGATACCTCGTGCAAGGCCAGCTTGAAAGTAGCACTATCGTTTCTAGCTTGAACTAATGAGTATCAAGGTACCCACTGAGTATCTTAGGATCATCCTTTGCACCATCCTTTGGTTTTGATAGTGTGATGCAGGGTTGCTTAATGTGTCTTCTGAGCAGAGCCATCTCCTATGAAGCAGGCTTTCTTGGCTTAGGCTCTGTGCCCCTGCACAGTGTAAATGTGGCTGTCTGGCTTTGGGACACAAACAGGTTTGTGCAGGTAAGTTATCTGTAGGAAAGGGTTTATTGCAGCTTTATTTCTGCGTCTCATAACCTTCTTTTTGCCATTGTTATTGTGTCTTTTCTTTTTCAGGAGAAAAAAACTTTAAAACCTGTCTAGTTTTTTTGTTGTTGTTCTTGGTTTTTTGCTTGTTTTTATTGTGATTCAACAATGGATGGTTACTTTTACTAAGCCTCTGACTGTCTAGCAAGAGGATTAATTAATAATGAAAGCAGTATACCCAAGTGGGTTTTTTTTCATGCTGACCAGTATAATGACTTCAGCTTTGGCTCCTGAGACCAGGCACTCTCTAAGGATAGAGAGTTCACTGAGTCTTTGTACTGATGCGCTAAAGGATCTTTCCAAAGGGAAGGCTGCCAGTTGTGCCAGACCGTGCTGAATGATTATGCATTGTTTGGCAACGGCAAAATTTGTTTGATGGTTCTGTCATGTGTGGGGTTATTTAAGTTGTGCCAAAATCACTTTATATACATACTCTGGCCAAACTGGAATTGACTTTGCAGAGGTGAAAGGTTAATACTGTGTTCCAGAAGCTGCCCTGCTCCTTTGAGATTTATCTTTATGGAAGGAAAAGTAAAATTTGAATGGAAGTTATGACACTGGGTTTAATCCAACAGGTTTTGGTCTAAAACACTATTGGCACACACTGACTACTGTGTCTTATGTCATCTTCCAAAAAATCCCACTGTACTTCACATTAGTTTCTCCCCATGTTGCTTTAAATTTGGTCTTTTAAGTGCAGTAATTGAAGAGTTCAGCATTTTGCAGGTATTTACTGGTTCAAAAAAAATATTTATAGCTTGCTTTGTAATCAGTGTCTCAATGTGTCAGGTGTTACCATTCAAAATACAATCTTCTTTAAATCCTTTATTTTAAAGCTATGGCCATTGCATGCATATATGTATTTCTATATATGTGTACTGTGTACATGTGTCTTAACATTATAATAATGCTTTTATAATCCCTTTGATGTATTTTCAGCAGCAAGGAAAGTTCCAGCCACTCGATCAAGTTGTGCTAGACTCAGAGTACCCTAGCTGCCCATTGCTGCTGAAGTGTGCAGATGTTAAACAGTACATACATCATGTAACAGAAGAAAAAGGTGAGAAAAAGGGGCTGGGGGGCAAAAAAAGACTAGATTTGTTAGTGTCACTTCATTACAAGGTAGATTTACATATTGGGTTTTGCTTTACCAAACACCCATGGTGCTGGACAAAGCTGTGCTTGAAAAACAGAAGTTCAGGCTTAGAAGTTGTCATTGCAGTATTGTGAATAGTAATGCGTGGATCTCAAGATTATCTGCTGTAACTCTAAAATACTTGTGTGGTCTTGTTGCTAGGTGTTACGACAATGATAAACTGGTCAGGGCTGGCTTCTTGACATTATCATATGTGTTCTGAACTTTCTTTGCCTTTGATGAAAGTTTTACATCTCTCTAAATCCTTTATTTAGTGTAGGATGGTCTGGTGTGGAAGAAGTTAACCATTGTTCATTTGGCTTTTTTTCTCCCTTTGTTGCAAAGCATTCAAACAATAAGTAGGAAGAAGCTGGAGAAGAGAGAATATACTGCTGAGAAAGCAGAGCACAAGTTTTCTGGCTTTGCATAATTTAGTGTTGTGGGTTTAAGTTCAAAGACTTAATTTTTTTGAAATAGAAAACTTGATTGGGATGCATGAGTGTGCGAGACAGGAAACCTAAACAGAAAAAATTAGCAAAGTATTAGATCTGTACATAGTTTCTTCAACCTTTGCTCAGAATTCCCTTTGATATGGGGGCTTGTATTTTATTTGAAGACAATATATGTTTTCTAGGGAAGAGGAAGGAGCATTACATAATTTTTGCAGCTTGGCAGACCCGCAAAAGATGCAAGACCTCAGTTTTTATATTCGGTCCTTTGAAAGAGCATTCTCCTTATGGTTGCTGACTTCCTGATATGCAGATTTACCTACATGCAGATGGAGATCTACAGGAGGAGGTACAGGAGTCTGAGAATATGGAATCTACCTCCGAGTGCAAAACAACTAAGCTGTCTGACCCTTATGCATGTAGAGCTCCCCCAGTGAGCTGAGGTACACAGAATGAAAGCCAGAAATAGTAGGAATTTGCTGTCACAAAGCACTCTGCCCTTGTCGTTGATATATATAAGAAGAAATATTTAGATGATCTACAGATAATTGGAAAGTAGCTAAGGAAATGTGATGGAAGAATGAAAACCATGCTAAGAAGTAAAACACCAGACCTCTTTACTGCTGTATAGATCATCAAGGGGGGTGGCTATGGGTTTGTCCTGAAAGATTTAGATGCACAAGTTTGAGTATTTCCTGTATGATATGGTACATATCCAGTAATGTAGGGCAGTTGCCTCCTCCAGAAAACTGATTTGAACTTTAGGGCAGGATATGTTTCCGTTGAAAATGATCACTTTAACAAGAGAGCAAGAAATCTGGGCAACAAGATGGTGGTTACGTTCTTGCTGGGACTGGGGTAGTTGGAATTACATGCTGTTGTGATACTCCTGGATTTCTGAAAGAACCTTTGGAAAACATTTAGTTACATTCAGCATCATTGGGTGAGTTCTGACTTTTGAGAAGGCTTCTTTAAGACAGGTGCATCTGAACTGCAAAAGCTTTTGCTTTCCCTTGAAGTGATAAATACTTCCAATAAAAACTATTATTAAGCTTTTAGGCACTTGCTGTGTCCTGCAACTTGTCTAGCACTGACTAAAGAGCTAAGGTGAGAGACGGGGTACTAAACTGTGCACCCATCTGAGAAGGTGAAAAATCATGCCAGATCCTCTTGGCTGTCAAAACTAAGAAGTCTGTATAGGGATGTAGGACAAGGTCTGGATTATTTTTCTGAAGGGCCACTTCCTCCAAACAATAGTGCTGCCTTTGGGCAGTATTTATTTTCCCTTCTTAATAGCAAGATAAAATTTTTTTCAAAAAAGGTATTTGCTATAGACTAGGTCTTATATCTTGGTCTAACCTCTGTATCTGTTCTGAAATCATATTTGCAGTTGTTATCCATCAGAACATCCTCTTAGACGGTAGTGAAGATGCTTTACTGCTTGGTTTTTTGCATGATGTTTTCAATAGTGTATTACGTACACCTATAAGTTTGTGTCATTTTGCCAGCAAATGATACTAACGGTTAAAGAAGTTGACTTCCTGATTTTTGTTTTGAAGTAAGGTAAAAATTGCTTTTGTCATTAAAGCTACACACACACCAGCTATATGGGATGTTCTTGGATGTCCCTAGGCATATACCTGCATGTATCTGCTGCTTCTTTTCTTGTTCAGGTTTGGGTTGGTTTGAAAGTAACAGTGGGGCTTGTTCTTAGGATTTCTTTCTTTTTTTTCAGAACACGATGCATATTGTTATGCAACAAACACATTAGCGCTTGCTTGCCTGTCATGCACAGGTCACCTTTCTGTTCAAGCTGCCTCTGTGTGTTTCATATTCTCATGCCTTTTATTGCCTGTAAAAAGTACCAATATTATGACTAAGGTACTCTTTTCTAGCTCTGAGCCCTGTTGTCCACTTTGTAGCCTTTCTCGTTTAAGGAAGTAGGGCTTTAGGGCAAGAAGTATCTGTTGTGTTGAGTCTTCTGCAGCTCTGATCTGTTTGGTAGAACCTAACAACGTAATTATTTTGCTCTTAATTTAATATTAAGGCATTTAACATCTGTCTAAACCAAATTCTTACCTTAGAGCGCTCACAGTTCATACTGAATTTGCAGAAAGTCCACCTTCCCTGGCCTCAGTGTTGAAGGGCACTGAAAATTCATTTTGCTGGATTAAATTCCCAGTTACCTGCTTTAGTAGTTGGGGAAGGGGTGTGTTACAGCTCGCTAAATCTGGGTGAGGCAGGTTGTTTTTTAATAAATTCAAACATTGGATAGAAAGTACAATAGAAAAGGTTTAAGAAAGGGTTATGAATTCCTGTTCTAGAGTGTTACTCTTTGTTTCATTTTGCAAGGCAAAAACTGCACTGTGATCTTGTCTGCTGTGATTAACATGAAGAGCCAAGAAAACTTACCTGATTAGAATAACTAAGTAATATTGCCAAGCTTGTATTCCCAGAAGGTAGGAAAAAAGGGGCCATATGAGTTTCAGAGTTATGGAAAACACTGAGAAAATGGATGTTAAAATGTGCTTTAGGCAGTTTGCTCAACAATACATCAGGGAAACTTCCAAGTCTACATAGCGATTACCCGATCGCTGAACATATTATTTAATTGTAGAACCACTTATATTCCATCTGTATTTTTCAAACCCAATCTTTCCAGATGTCTCGGACCAGTTTTATAGGCACCAGACACATTAGGGAACAAAAGGCTTTCCAATATATACTCATATTATCAAACATAGTCGCTAACTCTCACCAATATCAAATGTGCATCACATGTTAAATCCACGTTCCAACATTGAATCCTTTTGTCAGCAGTTTGTGACTTTCATAACTCACTTTAATTCTTCAGAGGTCTCAAATATTGTCAGTTTCTAGAGTTTAATAGTCAAAACTGTCAAGTGCACAAAATATTTTCAAACAAAGTGATCTCTGAAGGGTTCAGTGTAATTATTTTTCACATGTTTTAATGAAAACGGCTTCACAGTTCTACGTTTCCTTTCCCTGAGTCACTCTGAATCATGCTGTTGTGGGGGAGCCTGCCTGGGAATCCGGACTAGAATTACTTTCAGCATGGGGTGGGGAATGGTGGCCGGAGGATGTCCCTTCCTCAAACATTCTTAGATAAGAGAGAAATCCACAAATCATACTGACTCTGCTTGGACCCAAACCATGTTGGCTCTTTGAGAAGCAGGTTCAAGTATCCAGAGCATCTCCCCCATTTTCTGCTTCTTTTGTTTCAGAGCCATTTAGAAGCTTCAAAGTCCTAAAGGCTGCAGCCAGCAATGTCACAGCTAATTACTTCACCTGCAACTCGTCAACTTGATGAAGCAAAGTGTATATTAGTGGGTTTTTTCCTTTTTGCTCTGAAGAATTTTTGCATTTTACTCTTCTACAACTGCTGAGATAGATTTAAACTCTATCTTGTAAACAGCTTTCCTCGACCTGTCCATACCCCCTACCATACATACACAAAGAGCACAGAATAGTTAGCTATTCGTATGCAATTTGAAAGAGCCAAGATAAACCCCAAAGAAGGAAATGCTGAAGGAATCGTAAATAATATGTTGTTGTTTGCAAGGGGAGAAGGGAACTCCATGAACTGAGTGTTGGAATATGATACTGGATCAGTAAATGACATGAAACAGATGTAGGTATTTTTGGGAATGGTATACAGGAGATTAAAATTTACTGAAATACCTGTTAAAGACAAAGGCTGAAACACAGTGGACTCCAAAATCTCCTGTGAAATCTTTAATTAGGCATTTCATTCCATTTCCAAGCTGTAGCTTTCTGTGAAGTTATACTGAATTTTTATACTGAAATTTCCATGAGCCTTTGTAATTTCTCTCTCCTTTGCCTCAGCATCGTGAACTCGCATATCTCCAGATAACTGATCACATGTGAATAGCAAGTGTTCATGATACCGTAGTTATCACAGGGGAAACACTTTCTGAAATTCTTACATCATTGAGTTAATTTATGTTCCTCAGTAAATCATAAATGAATCACATGCTTCCTCCCACAGGGAGTGTGTTTCACTATTTTGGATTCTGTATTTTCTTTTGACACTATATTAAACTACGTCAAAGGGCGATAGAAGTAAAACTCTTGGTTTAGTCACCCTGTGAAGTGAGAGGGGAGAACTGATAGGAAAAGGGTTCATTGAAGGGGTGGATGGTTTGTCTTCACTAACCAGCTTTGTGTCCTGGCCCCCTAGTAGTTGCTGGAATTCAGTAAGTAAAGATTTAAGATACTATGTTAAAAAAAAAAAAAAAAAAAAGCAGTTGCGGAACCAACATTCTGTGTTGTGAACTACATAGTTAAAATGACCAGTCTGCTGACACAGGGCAGTGAAGGTTTGGCAAACTACAGGGGCTTGAGAAGAGTCTTAGTGAATTTAGGCAGCCCAAGATTACAAATAAATAAATAAAATATGTGCTTTTCTGGATTAGGGCCTAATTAAAGAATTGTCAAGTTATTCAGACTTGTGCATAGCAGCTGAGTCTGTTTATTTTTCCACATTTCCAGTATTTTTGAAACTTACTGCCCTGGTATCAAACATGTGCAAGCCGCAAATTAACTTTCATGCTGTATCTACAACTTCAAAGACTTTAAATATATTGAAAATGCAATCCAAACCAGTCATTACTTTCTTCTCCTTACTTGTTTTTTCTCAGAGATTGGCAGTCAGAAATTCCACAAATACAGCCAAGAGAAGACACTGAAGTGGTTAAAGAAAAAGGTAGTGTTTCTCTTTTGCTTTGAAAATTGCTTTATGTTTAAAACGAAAATGCTTATTAGCTTGTCTGCATCTACATTTGAGCCATGTGGTGTGCCTCTGTTCAAGGTATGTCCGCTGTCCAAGGACAAACATCACAGTAAAATTGTTGCACTTGGGAATGTGATGAAGTACTAGAGAAATGACAAGTTTGTTACGTTTCTCTTTCTGAGGGGGCTGGCATGAAAGGTATTCATGGAGTGTGGGGAGGCGGAAGAAGCAGCTGAAGTTCAGCTTATTGCTGTGTTTTGTAGGCGTTGTATAAGGCAAAGGGCTTGTATTTTGCTTCATCCACTTCACGGATAGGCTAGAGGAGAGCTTTGACTGTTGCAGCTTTTAAATTCTGCCATGCTTTAAAGCTGGACAGAAATGCCTTGGTTTTGTGCTACAAATGGGTTTCCTTGTGAAGTTTGGCAGAGCCTCTCAGAATGGTCTCGGTATGGTTGCTGTTACCCTGATCCAATCACGCTGTTCAAGACGTCTGTACAGTATGCAGAAAATAAATTAGTATTAAAGCTAAGCTTGATGTGGTCTGTGTTTTGGTATAAAGAAGGTGAATCTCGTTTTACACGTGCACATGTGCCCCTACTATGATGCCACTTTGTAGAAAAAGATTGTATGCATCATGTGATACAAGGAAGCCTTGTCATTTAAATTAGTCAACACAAGCACAAAATCTGGTCTGCTTTCTGCAGTGGTGAGGCATGGGCGTACCTATTTTGCAATGAATACCTGAATGTTTACATTTGAACAGGTACCTGTTTGTGTTGTTGAAAATACCTTCTTCTGCCAGTTAGCCCTCTGTTAGATCCCATATAGCAGTGGCCTGCAAAGTCCTTCATCTTTGATTTCCATCAGGACTGCCTTTGCAATCCAGCCGAGCGCAGGCGTTCTCTGTTCTCTGAGCAGGTGTGTTTCTCACCTGTATAATCATGGCTGTTGCATCTGAGTAGCTCAGCTCATCTTAGGGTGCTGCAAAAGTGGTGCTCTGTTGCCAAGGCAACATGGTTGAAGACATGCTAGTTTCTTTGGGTTTTTTGAGCTCATATGCTAGTCATTACAAATGTGTATTAAATTTCACCACAGTCCATAACTTGAGTGTTTTATATGCTTGAAACAAAATTACAAGAGCTTTGTCACTGCATTAACATGTGCATAACAACACTGATACAGACATTTCATTCTGTGGTTTCCTATAGGTCAATCAAACAGTGAAAGCACTTAAAAGCAACAATATATCTGTAGGTGAAAGGGTACATGCAGCTACATATATCAGCCTTAAACAGATCACAGATACTAAAGAAGGTAAGAAAACTAAACATTGTAATGAATTACATTTTTGTGAAATCGCATATGTGGAGATAAAACACATGATTAGAATCTAAAATGTATTGAAATTGGCCTTTGTAGTATATTTATTCCTTGTACAGAAAATTCCGTATATGTTGTGACTCTGTGCCTTGAGTTTTCTGAGTTCTTTGGTATCTTCATTGGGTGACATTTTAATTAACAGTAGGTCTCAGCTGGGGTTCTTTTAGCTTCTCCTTAGTTCAAGGAGAAGACATTTTGCTCAGAGACATATATGCTGAAGTGCTTTGCTGAACTGAGACTGTCTTGGACAATAGGACACATGCTTATAATATCTATGAGTATCCACCCAGTAAGTGTCTCTGTATTCTTTTTTATTATTATTTTTATTAGCATGCAAATGCTCGTCATAGAATTCTCCAAACAGGGAAGGGATCTTAGGAAGTCATAGTCACAGAGTAAAAGTTCCTGGTCCAAACATTACTTCATGTGACAAATGTATAGAATATACAAGTGTGTGCTTATTAAGGGCAAAAACTTTAATAATATGTGTATTAAATTACCCTGAAGTTGACAGTCCTGGTACCAAAAAGTCGAGACCGATCCTGTTTGCTTCTAGTCACCTTTTCCCTGGGAGGGCAATGTCCTGAATGTTACTGGGATATGAAGTTGTGTAGAGAAACCTGAAAATGGACCCGGAATAAATTCTTTGAATCCTAATGAAAATTAGGAAAACTTTAGAACAAGATGAAGAAAGGCAAATTGTTTCTTATAACAAAGACATTCAGAAGTCTGCGTGCTGTTGAAAAATAAGGAGAAACAAAGCAACTTGCTGACGAAGTGGAAAATGAGTTACCAAGTAATGATATCAAAGGAAACAACATAAATGAGATTTAAGAGGCAACTAGACAGTTTTATAGAACAGAGATTGTAATATATGGTTTTTAAAAAGAGGCAAAGATGCAAAACTTGTGACTTCAACTTTACAGTAGCTTTTCATCCTTTTCCCCACCCCCATTTTTTTAGAGAAAGGGAAAATTGTCCTGACAGCAACGTTCTGACTATGCTTAAATACTTTATCATCTCTGAAATTTGTAATTAAATAGCTCATCTGCAGTATTTTTTCCACCTTCCTCCTTACTTATAGTAACATGAATATAATAGTCTTTTAAAAAGCCTTTTTTAGATTTAAAAGAACAGCATTGAAATAGGGAATACTGGGGGTTAAAAGTAGGTAAGTTTTGGAAGCAGTCCTACTGTACACAGCAAGGTGAATGACAGGAAGTCAAATGGACCTTACTCAACACTTATTTTTAATAAGACTAATTTTCTTGTCTGAACCTTTCACTGCCATGACAGTGCAATTTATTTCTGTAAAGAATTGCTTTCATAGGGGTATTATGAAATTTCTGTACCTTATAAATAGATGGGTATATGTAGTTAGCATCTACAGATGTTGTAGGGCAAAAATCTGGGGGGATATAATGAGTGCAAATAGGGAAGGAGGGGAGGTTTAACATGTGAGACCTGAATATTTCATTCAGAAGACAAAGAAGGAAGGTACGCAAGTATTCCTGATGTTTGACAGGAGGTTAATAACTAAGCAAGGCTAGGGTGAGAACATAGACTCCCTAGAAGGCAAACAGTGGTACTTCAAAATTGGTAAAGAAAGTCCATGAAGATTGCTTCAAGGCTGAAATGCAAAGAGAATGGATTTTGTATTTAGTACAGAATAATAGCAGTTGACTTGGACTCACCATTCAGTGTCGTAATGCAAAGAGTGAAATGATGGGAATATTTTTCTTAAGCGATAAATTGGACATATTAAGTGCTGAGGTGAAATTGTCTTGGATTGGAATTATTTCTTGTTCTCTCCTGACCCTAAAATGGGCTTAGGGAGTGACAAATCCTTGATGAATCTAGGCAGTGGAGGAAGGAGAAGTCCAGATAGGAGATACTAAGAATTTGATGTCAGTATAGTTGAAATGCATATGCTGCCGGTGTCAGTTTGTTAATGCTGTCTGCTTCAGTGCCAGTTTGCACTGGGCTTTTTTGATTTAAAAAAAAAAGAGAGGAAACTATCTCTGGCACAGAAGAAACAGTTATTTACCACCCTGAGGCTAGTTTACCATGTGCTTCTGAACTCTCTAAGTGTGTAGGCTTATGAACAGATAGAGCTGGCCTGTTGTAGATGGAATTCAGAGGCGAGATTTTAGCTTAATGTCTGTCTTGCAAATACTTCCCGTGCATGGGTGCAGTTACTCCCTAGCAGCCCCAACAACAGCAAGTTTAAAAGATCCAGCCCGTGATCAGTAAGTGCATGACCGGAAAAGATCTGGTTTAGGACTTCATGTTATAAAAGGGTCACTTCTGTTTTTTTCCCAGTCTCTCAGAAAAACATTTATAGCAGGAGTGCCCTGTACTGAAAGCAGCTTCTAGTAGTTCATATTTCCACAGATAATTATCCCATCTTGCCAGTGATGTTTAGATAGGCCTTGGCATTTTCCGTAAAGTACTGAAATTAAGTACAAGACTTTGAAATAGACTCATTGTCTCATCTAATTGTTTTCAGTTTAAGCCAGAAAATGTACTTTAGTACTGAAACCCTTGCCAAATAATTGTAAGATCCAGATGCTTTAAAATTAATGATTGCGTGTTCTGTTGAGTCAGCTTTTTACTTTTGCAGGTTTTTAAAATTTAATTTATTCGGAAAAATACATGATATCTAGTATTCTCAGAAAGTGAGCAGCTTTTGTAAAGTACATAGAGCAGATATTAATAACGTGCTGACAAAGTAAGTGTAGTAAGTCTTTACTTTTTAAATAAACCTACAAGTGTCATATAACATAAACTACTCAACACAGAGAACCATCACAGTGTATCCATTAGAAGTCTCTTACTATTAATTCAACCTTATGATTTATGGTAGCGCATGCAACATGGCTACAGCAATGTGACTATATAATGTGAATGTTCTTTTTCTTCTTCCCACTCCCTGCCCTGTTCCTGAAGACTATGTACGGTATGCCCATGGGTTAATATCAGAATATATTCCTGAAGATCTGAGTAAGGAGTTGTTAAAATACTTAGGGTAAGTATTGTCCCAGCTAGCTGCTAGTTTTATATCACATGCATTAATGTCCTTTTGGTTATTTCTATTGAATACTGAGATTTGTTCATCAGGGTTGCAGTGAAGGACACAATGACATTATATTTGCCACACTTTAAATGTAATTTTTTTCACAAGTAGATTATGCCTCTCTGTTGTTCCCGTGATGCGAAGGACCATGGGCTGGAGGAGAGATATAATATATGTCTGATATGTCTGTTATCACCGTTGCACCATCAAACCCTGAGCAAAACATATCCCATTTTAAAGCGAGGCAGGGAAGGAAGTCCAAAGAGTTAAAGCAATTTGTCCAGAATTGTCAAGCACGAGCAGCAGAGCCAGGAGTAGAATCCTTATCCCCAGTTCTCGTTCCTTTTCCCTACTCACTTAGTGCTGCTGGGATTTAACTTCACATATCTCACCTGTGTTAGTTTATATTTAAATCTGGAAGGTGGGCCAGCATCCTCATCCTGGTGTTCCCTTTCCTTGGAGCATCACTGGCACCCTGCACCTGCCCCTCAGTTCAGTTCTGTTCAAAGGGTTCTGTTATGGTGGCCTGTGGAAAAACGTGCAATTTGCAGCTTGAGGTCCCATAGCTGAACAGTTTCATTGAAGAGATGTTATGTGCTTTGTAATACCATCTTACTAGTAGCCAAGGTTTTCAAAAGTAAGGTGGAGTTCTCTTGTTTGGGTGCCAGATCTAAGAACTCTTAAGAGAGTCCATGTTTCTGTATGGTGCCTGCCTCTATTTTAATCGAAGTCAGAAATACAGAGTCCCTGAGCTGCTTTTTTTGTGAACACATGCCATGTGTGAGCAGCTGATAACCAAAGCAGCCTTTGTGGGGAAGGAATTATAAGCTTTAGGTTGTGCAATCCAGCTGTCTTAATTTCTAACTTAAAATCTTTTCTTTTACAGGCTCCCAGAACTTAAAAGCCCAGCACCAGAGCCACCATTGAAGGTAGGAGGCACTAAGATATTGACAGATACATTGTGTTGTAAGCTAAGTTCTCTGAATTATTATTAAAACTAGACTAGGCCAGGTGCTGGGTACAATACAGTAAGTAAGCTGGCCTTCTGAAAAGCCAGTCTGAAATAACACAAGAAATTTTCCGAGTACTTCATATTTTTTAGTAAGGAATATTTTGGTTGGTTTTCCCGCTTAAAAAAGGGGAGGGAAAGAGAGAGACATATCTTATGGTTTTGGTCAGCAATCTTTTCATGTGTGTTTTGCTTATTTAGTTTTATTGAGGTTGATGGGGTGATATGACCTCATAGGTTTTCTTTCATATGTAATTTATGAGGACCCTGAAAGGGACCTCCTGGGTCATGGATTCCCAGACAACCACGTTGGATAATCTCTCATACACTGACCATTCTTCACTGTAAGTCTCAATAGGATTTTTTATTTCCATTACTTCTCTTGGAAGACTGTTCTATAACCTCATTCCTCTGATGCTCAGAAACCTTCCTGTAAATTCCACCTTGAATTTATTCATGGCCAATTTAGTCCCCTGCGCTTTTATGCTAACATTGTCATGGCTCTTTTCCCTCCCTAACATTAGTTCTCTCAATGTGTAAAGGGAAAACATATATCCTTTCTGGTTTCATGTTGTGAAGCCAAACTTGGTTGTGTCAAATGGGTTCTCCGTTCCCTCATCATTGCAGGAACTCTTCTTTACACCTGTTGCAAGATGAATTCAGTTGTTTCAAAACAGATGACCAGAATGATATATAATTATTCATGATAAAACCTTTATCTGTACAATGTGATGGCATTCTTCCCTTCTTGTCTTAACTGGAAGTACTTTATCTCATTACATCTTAGAATCCCATTTGCCTCTATTACTGTGTGATGTACCAGATAGCTCACAGTCACGCTGTGAACAGTTAAGACACACAGTTGTTTTTTTTCTCCATTGCAATTTTTAGTTGATCAGCATTCAGATTTATGTGAAATTCATGCAGTTAGCTGCTGTGTACATGACCTTGTACTTCTGTAGATTTCATTCGTTTTTAGTGTTTCCAGTCTTGAAGGTTCTCTGTCTTTTTCTTCAGTGTTAAAAGCTCTTTAGGTATTCATAATGCTACTCAGTGGTGTACATTCAGCAAATGTTAGCATGCTGTTATCTTTAATTAACAATTAATGAACATTTTTAATACTGTTCATGGCACTCCACTAGTAATCTCCATCCGATCCAGTGACATCCCTTTCTGCATTATTTACCTATGTTTCCCTTTTACCCGGTTTCTTAACCTACCTTAAAATTCTTACGAGATCTTTGTTTTCTATAATTTCAGTTGCTTAAGTGGCACCATGTCAAGTCCTCTGGCAATCCTTCACATTTTCTGTCCCCAGAAAATGTGTTATCCTTGAGAAAAAAAGTTAAGTCGGTAGGCATTACCTATGTTTAGTTTTCATTTACTCTAAATTATTCTTCCTTCTAACTTTTTCTACCCCCTCCGTGCTGTTGAGGCCTACTATCATTTTTCCGTCCTCCTTACATATAGATGGATGTTTGGCTATTCTGCAGCAATATGGTCCCTACCTGACAGAACAGTTGCCAGGTTTTGCCTGTGGACTTGTGATTTTTGAGGCAGTCTCCCAGTAGTGTCAGCATATTGAGTTTTACTTCTGTGTTGAGTAGAGTGATGTCTATTCTCTTTTCTGCCCCTGTGTTTTACCTCTTCATCTTTATTGAAAATAATTTACCGAGGCAAAGGATTTATTCCATTTTGAGGCTACACATAGATTAGCTTTAATATCTATCCAATCCTTACTGTATAGCAGCTTCACTTTTTCTTTTTTGATTCCCTTCTTGCCTCTGTGGCTAAACAACCTTCTACGATTTGTTTTAATTTCCTTGCCAAGGTCTAACTCAGCTTGACTTTTTGGCAGTTTTCACTTTATCCCAGTATTACCTGACCCCTAAAACAAATCTTCTTTTCTTTTTTTGGCAGTCTTTTTTTCCCCATTCATTGTAGAATTCTGCTTACTCCTAGTGTCTGTTTTTGGGGGTGGCGGGGGAATATATGTGCATCTGTGTGAGCAAGGGGGAACATGTATATAGTTTAGTCTGAGAAGCTCTTTCCTTCAAGATTTTTCACCTTGTTTGAAGTAACGGATCCAAAATCACTTCCTCCATCTTTTTCTTTTACATTCCAAGTGTCCTCCTCACATATCAAGTCCCTTTGCTTTGGCTTAGAGAAGTGAGACACATGGTTTGCAAAGTTTGCCTCTCTAGAATCAAGGACCCCACTTTTGATTATCCTTTCCATTTAATTTAAACTGAGGCACCCTATGTCTACTCAAACTAGGTTACTTACTACACCAACCTTTACTGCAATGTCCCTGCTACTTACTGAAACAAAGTCTAAAATAACCTCATTTCTGGCTGGTTCAGTTCTGTTAAGCAGAATGTCAGCTAGCACATGCAGGAATAATTGGGCCCTACTGTTATTAATAGCATTTGTTCTCCAATGTATATCCATGGATATAAGTTATTTCCATGTGGTTGGACAGTTGTTCTGGCTGCACAGTTACTTGGCCCTTTGATTCAGTTAAGAATTATCTTTATGCGTTGTAAGAAATATTAAACACACATCAGGAGCCAACTGATATTCATTAGCCATATAAGCATGTTACAACTATATTAAACTACATGTGATGTACATTACGTGTTATGTATGAATAGCTTTTATACCACTGGGATAGTTCTGAGAATCTATTTTTAAAAATAGTTTTATTTCAGCAGTTTGGTTACAGAGGAAATGAGGCTTAGAACTGTTCGGTTGTTGGGCAGTGAAATCTTGCTGAGGATCTGATTAATTTCCAGAGCACTGACCAGGGTGTGTATGATGCTTCTGGGTTTAAGTCTTTGAAACTTCAGAGATTAAAACACTCCTTCATGTCACGATCTCAGAGGAGCAAGGCAGGCTTGTACACTGGAACCTATAGTCTCCTTCAGACCATTTTTATTCACTTGCATTGACATTTCTCTTCATGAGGGCAAGGTGTATTGACAGACATAGTATAGGATTATTGCAAATAAAGAAGGGTCTAACACATCTTCCCTATTATGGTAAAGTAATTGCATGTTTAGAAGTGATGTTAAAATAAATTCTGAAGGGAGGAGAGGTTTAGAAACTTCAGTGGTTAACAGAAAAGCTACGACAGATTCTCTCTCTTATAGTACAAGAGTAAACTGGGTACAGTCGGGACTCTGTGATTTAATGATTAAATCAAAATTACGTGTTCTTTGTATTAATTGTAAGCCATTGGTCTTGTGTTGTAATCGTCATACTGTCCAGTTTGTCAGCACAGGGAGTCTGGCCATTGGCAGATGATGAGAGACATCTACAAAGAATATGTAGGCTCTGCTACAACTAAACAGCAAATGTTTTGCTGAAATGGAAACATTTTTTTCTAAGTTTTAAAATCTTGTTTATCAGATTCCAAAAAGAGGAGAATAGTAATTATTCATTAGATTGTCATTTCAAAATGTACTCACAGCACAGTAAACAGCCTCCTAGAGAGACTGATCCAGATCCCATTGAAATCAAAAGAAAAGGCTGCTGTTGGATCTGGTTCTAAGAGCTGAGAAATCTAAGCTGCAGACCTGGCTTCTGTGCCAAAGAGAGAGGCAGGGAAGGAGGGGGGGAGAGAGATCACAAGCACCATAAACAAAATGAATAAAACAGGATTTTAAAATGTATGGTACCATCCAAGTTGCTTGCAAAATCACTCTCTTTGGCACAAAAACTAGGAAGGCCACAGTTTAGATTTCACAGGATATTAAGGACAGGGTAGTAATATCAGATATATAATAATAATAAAAATACAGTGTTGTAAAATACTATATACTTTTTTTTCCCCCTTTGGAAACATACCAGGAAGTTTTCACCTTTAAACTAAACACATGCTCACAGTTTATGGAAAGAAATATTCATTCTTACGGCCTGGTCATGTGAAGTGCCGAGAACCGTTCACTTCCATTATTTCTGAAGTTAGAAGGCAAACAGCACATGCAGAGTCAAGCTTCTTAATATACTGTTGGATTCAAGTGATGAAGCAGTCAGCAGAACTATGCCAGTGTTTCACTGTTGCCAAACTGTAGAAACTAATTGCTTCTAAAGGTTGTGCACAAACAGGTAGTAGACTAGATGATGGTCCGCTTGTGCTGGCAGATAGCAGTAACACTGGGGTTGCTGCACAGTTCCATGAGACCACGGGGACTGGAGTCTAGGTTCCCTGGCTATTAGACACTAACTTCCAACAGCTGCTCCATAAAGGTTCTCTAAATAGACTCTGACACCAAAGTCACAGTCGTGGAAGTTTAAAATGGGATTCAAGGGATTTCTATAAGTCATTCTTCAGAAGGCTAGGAAGAAGACAATGCTTCCCATGACACTGAATGACCTCTTCTGAATAGTGTAGAGATGGTATATATTCACGTGTAAAGAAGACAATTACAAAGAGAAGTCTTCCACTGTTACTGCAGATTCTTCAGTTGATTGCCAGTCCTGTTTTGGTGCTATGGTTACGTTATAAAGCCAAAGCGTTAAACTTCCATGTGTGTACATCATAAAAGTGGTTGACACAGCAACTTCCTCACTCTAACATTTCAGAAAAGGAAATTATCAGATGTCCCTGTGGAAGCAGAAGAAGACTATACTAAGTTTAACAGCAGCAATCTGAAAACCAAAAAGGTAAGCAAGCCTTGCATTCATGCATGTTTTGCTAAAGCACAGATTAATATCCAGCATTAGCACAGAGTGCCTATTTTTCTCCTCCCAAACACATCAGAAAAACAAATATGAACTGGCAGATGTCTGTAGTTTTATCTCCTTGAACTTTTCATTCAGCTTTAATTTGACTTTGATAGTCTTAATGTCCCATTCTGAACTCTTCTATACTGTTACTGTTTGACTGTATTCTGTCAGCGAACGTTCCAGCGAACCTCACAGACTCTGGCACATGTGTTAAGGTACTCAGCTGGTGTTTCCAAAGCTCTTTGAGATCTTTAGATGAGAAATCCTATGGCTTAGTGACAGCAACTGTTACATTTCGGTTATTTGAAAAAGTAACAAAGATGGCAGCATTCACTTGAATTCCAAGGGATGCTAAGACAGGTTTTATTTTTACCTAGAAATATTGCTTGTGCACTTACTTATGTCAACTTAATGAAGTTAAATCAACACAGAGCTTGCTGATTGCCAGCTCCAACGCGAGTTTGGAGGCCAATTCAAATCTGAGTCCAGTGGTGCCTGCCACTGTACTATTCCTAGGAGAGCAACAGAGATGTGAAAAGAAATAGATTCTGACTGTGTGTGCCAAGGTTGTGAGGCTTGCACTGGGTTATTTCTCTGAACATTGAAAGAAAATGAATCCCTCTCCAGTCCATCGGGAACCAAAAAGGCCCTCTGTGCTGGTCTTGTGACCTTCAGACTAATGCTGACTACTCTTAATCCCTTTGCAAAGAGAAGCAGCTGGTGACAGATGCATTCCTTCCTCCCCCCAAAACCCCCAGAACTTTTTGTACTCAGGGCACATGCTCGTTTTGAAGTAAGAAGAGGATTGCCCCCTAAGTGAAGGTGATAAAATAGTTTAAAATATGCATGTTTCCCCCCTTCCTCCATGATGTACCTATAGCTTTTGAATTGAGCATAAAGACAGGAATAAACTGAGGAGAGATCATTCATTTTAACATTAAATACAATTTACTTCTGAAATAATGAAGCACATTGATGAGAGAATCTGGGAAAGAGAAGATAGCTCTTGGACACTGTACAGTATGCTACTCTTTTTTAAATACTTTGGCAGTGGTTTTGTTTGTATAGTAAAACAGACGATCATATTGTTGTTGCGTATCTCCATCCTATCCGTAACCTTCTAGCTGATCCCAAGTATTGTAATTGTGAAGTCCTGCAGACTGAGGAGTATCAGAAAGAAGGGTCAATGCAAAGTTTTCTTAATAGGGAAAACAGCTAGAGATTTAAAACATAACATTTTAAAATGCAAGAAAGAAAAGAGGTCAGCTTTATAAAATGTGGCTCATAAAATATGTTTTAGGTGTAAAAGTCTGGGAAGTTGTCCCAGTGGCCTCGAAGTGCTTTGCAAATGTTAGTTACCTTCTTCATTCTTAGTTCTTCCATCCCTTTTCCCTTTATTGCACTGTGCTGTGCATAGAGTCTTTGATAATAAATCAGTGTGAATTATTCATCATCTGTAATGCAAGGCTGTAATTCAGCCTGCTGACAGCATAATCATGAGATTGAGTTGGAGGGTACAGTATGCATCTGTTATATTGCATGCATTATTCCTCTTAATGTACACTCAGGGATTATCCCAAAGTAAACGTTTGAGTTAGGATACCTCACTCTGCAGAAAGGAAAGATGTTTCACCTCCTTGTCCTTGTAATTGATTCTCTGTCTTTGTCTGAGGCTAAGTAATTCGTGACAAGTATTTTTCTGTTTGAATAATCTCAAATTTGTTTTGTAAGGTTTCTCTCCTGCAATTTAAAGTCTGCATAATGTTATATTTACTGCTGTATACTAAAAAAGCAATTCAGCTTCTTGCTTGACTTCTGTGTTTAGGAGTTTGTAGCTTGTACTCCCCTCCTATGGAGATGCTGCTCAACTTTTTCTGTTTATCATTTCACTAACAGGCAAACAGCAAGATGTCTGCAGCACAGAAGGCTCTGGCCAAAGTTGATAAGAGTGGAATGAAATCCATTTCTGCTTTCTTCAGCTCCAAACCTAAAGCATCAAAATGAAGAGTTCTTCTTGAAAGACTTTTATACAGAGGTTATTTTTACGTTAAGCTAAAGATGTCTGCTGGAGTTTTTTGTTGGTATAGTATATGCAGGGCGTGTCTATGTACATGGTGGAGCGCGATGAAGAGATCTGTGAGCCAGCGTGGGACAGAGCTGTTGTCCCTCAGTGGGGCAAGGCAGTGCCATGCAGATACGCCAGCCTGGGTCAGGAAGACAGCCTGGCTGTGTTAGCGTGGTCCTGCAAGCTGAGAAGCACGATTTAGCATGGTACCGTACGGTACTGCTGCTTGTTCTACAGCCAGCTCGGTCAAGAGAGTTTTCTCCATTGCGCTCCATTCTGGGCTGGAAATGTGCCCTCCTTTGATGAGCTTTTTCATTCAGAAGGAAACATTATTTTTTGAGACTTTCTGGAGATTTTTACGCAGTATAACACCAGAGTAGGATGGCATTGTTAGATTTTTATGTTGACTCAAATCTAAGTGCTGATGTAAGCATTGCCATTGGTGGCAATTTATCGAGGCAAAGATAGTGTCTGTATTGGGATTTGGGTTGTCTGGAATATGCTAGAAGCGAATTGCAATAAATGTCAATGTGCATGTAATGCAATGAAGTGCTTTGCATAACAAATTTGTGCGTGTTGTATTTGCTGTATGTTTCAAGAGTTAGGTTAGGCTTCGGGACATTTCTTAAAGGGGTTTTGGTATTTTCCTGCGTATAAATTTTAATCCTTAAAGAATTACAACATCACTTTGGGCTTCCATGGTGTATCTCTTCACACATCGCAGTATAGGGGTATTTTTATGTTCAGTTCCAAGGTCACTAGGTCCTTACAAAAACAATTAGGGAAAGATTTATTTAAAGGCAAAACTGGGGTTTTAAAAGAGGTCTCCTTGGAGCTGAATCAAAAACTTCAGTATGAGTGTCTTAGATAAGGTTTAGTTTTATGAAGTTTTGCACAAGGTAGGACTGTTACTTAAAACGCACTGCTCACCCTTGGGTGTTTTCTTTCCTCATTACAGACTATTCCTCTATATTCAGAGGGATGGCTATCTGCTGTGTTGCAACTTCCCTGATTCACAGAGCTGGAGAAGAGATGGAGTCACTGGGATCATTTGTATAGGTCTAGCCAGTTCTGCGCAACACTCGTAGTTTCATCCACCAGTTGTGGCACTGAGTCATTTCATTACTGTGGATCAACTGCAACGTGTGTTTTAGGACACTCTTAAAATACGTCATTCTTTGCTACTTCAGCTCAGTAGGGAATCTGCCTGTATCCCTTGATAAACAGGGGGGGGTGTCAGAGAAACTAGGAGTTTCTTCATTTTTGCCATTTTTCCACTTCAGACTTACTTTGCTGCCTTTTATAACCCTTGGATTACAGTGGTGTCTGTTAGGTTAAAGAGCTCGCTGGCATTCTCTTCCAACCAGAAGTGAATGAGAAGCCTCGCTGTGTGTTGTGTGCAGTTTTGCAATTGTTGTTGGGGTTTTTATGCCTTTCAAACCAGTGGTTTTTCCAGCGTTTCGGACATAGTTCGTAAATGGGGAAGTCAGTATGGCTGGAATTCCAGACAGAGGAAAATATTTGGAAATCTATGGAATTATTATCTCTGATTACAGAGAGATTTATTTAACAAATGTGGATGGCCTTCCAATAGCTTACAGTGTTCCCAGTTTTAAAAATGTTTGTCTGAAGTGGATTATCTAGACCCAAAATGGAGTTCCTTAGAAAAAAATGGTTTTCAGGCATTCTGAGGAGTCACTACGATAAGTCTTCCTTATCTCTGGAAATCAGCCCGTAGTATTAGTGTTTGAATGTAGGTTGGGAAGTGTGTGATTCAGATGCAGAGACATTATTGATTTTTTCACTTGGAATCATTCTCCCCAGTCATTTGGTGCTTTAATAAAATTCCAGTCATGAATGTCAACTTTCTGAAACAATGTAAGGGGGTGGGGAGCAGTAGGGGACACAGAAAAACCAGGAACCGCTACAGGGAGCTGTAGAGAAATTCCTGTTACACCACACTGCCTTGTTCAGCTGTCTTTAGCAGAATTTCACCAGCCCCCTCGGTAAAGTTTCCTTTTCTGACATTAACTATCAGACAAGTTTAAAAGTTAATAGTAGATGTCATTGTATGTGACAATTTCTATGTGCACCACTTTTAGAATTGCCATCTGTTGTTTTTTCCTACCTTACTTGCCTAGGCTGGAAGTGAAGACCAGCCGTGTAGCAGCACGTATTGGTTTATCCGACGGGTCTTTGCTATGATTGCAAAGAACTAGCGTTCGGGGAGCCCGGAATGAGCAACCGCAGTCATGAACTGGAAGGGTTAGATTTTGAAAAACATTCAGCCTAGCCCAGCAGTTTATTTGACAGTCAAAGAAACCCCCCAGCTTCATATCAGCAGGAGAAGGGATGCACCAGTGACAACAACGTTGGAAAAGCACCACTCAGAAGTGCAGGATAATGTTGGGGGGGGGGGGGGAACAAAAAACAGGCACATGCTGTCATGTTAATGGAGAAGTTTTGTGCAGTAAGCAGCATCTTGGGGGGTGTTTTGGTAAGTGAGAGGGAAGGAATTGTGCATCTGTTAATGGAAAGCCAATTCCAAGTACTAGAAGGCATTGAGAAAGCAGACAAGCATGGGGTGGATGTTTGAGTGGAAACCCAAGAAGCGGAGTCTGTTACGTTAGAAGCAGGAGCTGCGAGGTAGGACAGATAAGTGGTAGAAGCTCTTCTGAATATTTAAAACTGGTAGTTTTAGGGGTTTGGGTTTTAATAGTTCAAAAGTTTTGTGAAATACATTTTGGAAATGTGTCTTTTCGTGGACTTGAACAGTTCAAGAACCTTTCTTCTAAGAAAAAGTCCCAGGTTCTCTGGTCAGAATTTAGGACAGAAGGAGGACAATTCTGATGGAAGTGGGGAGGCCTTTGTGCTGACTCCAGATCTGGGGTACCGCTTTTTATTCTTTCTTTCTCTGTACATGACTTTCACATCTGCCTCTGCACTCAAGGACTTAAGTCTAGAGTTCTTCCTCTGTGCATAGATGCGTTGTGCTTTAGTGTGTCACATCCCAACTTAAGCTGTCAGCTATGCCGTAACTTACAACAATAGTAATTTTATTAGTGACTGTGCTTTTGGTTGAGCAGGAATTTGTGCATGACAAAAAAAATAAGCCATTTCCAAAAGCCATTAGAGCTTTCACGTGAAAACAAAAACTCTTTTCCCTTTAGGAAAGAATGAAATGCATTTAGTAACTTTGAAACTTCCTGAACATGTAGCTGTAAGAAGTTATGAAGAGCATATGGTGCCAAATACATAAAGCAATATTTCCTACCACAGCGAGGATTTAAGTACAGTTACTCTGCCTGGCCAGCAGTAGCAGTAGGTCATTATGGCGTGCTGCTTTGCTATTTCTTCCTTGGTTAGCTTAGTTTGAAACAATATGCCAGCACCATGACAGAAACGTGGTCTTACTTTCTTTCTTTTCCTGGATTAGCATGCCATCTCTACACGTTCATGTAGGTATCTGATGAGTTGCGATGCTTTTATAGTTGTTGTTTGGGGATTCAGCAACTCTTACTTTACCGCTTCTTTCGGTTTCACATTGCGAATGGGTTGACATCAGTGTGCATGGAAAACTTCCTGTGGAAATACCAGCAGTGACTTAGGGACATGTAAGGGTTGAACTTGCACGTCATATTCAGTCTTAAGCAATAAACTTAGTTCTATTTGTGGAAGGGACAACTGGTGATTTGAATATTTTTAGCGGAAAAGGTGGTATAGTTGGCAGAATTTGCATTTGGGTCTGAAATCTAGAAGAGTTCAGTGATGTTTGTTTTCAGGTGTTCAGTTGCATCTGACTTGATGTTTTTCAGAGGGAAACGAAATGCATGGATGCTTATTAGAATAGATTAATGTTTATGACCAGGCTTTTCTCCTTCCTTTTTAGATGCCTGTGCAAAGACATGCAAAGAAGAAATGAAAGGAGCATAAGGAGACTCGCTAATATTATTTTAACTTGCCATAATCTCAAAGCAGCTTTTAAAGGCTTTTTTTACACACTTTCTGAAAATAAATGCTTGAAGTTAGACATGCCCTGTTCCAAGAAAAAGCAAATCTCAGCAGATTAACATTGTTAAATATGCGGTGTGTTAAACATACACTGCTTCAAATTTTATAGCTTACACGCTATTGGTCTGTCGGGCCCTTCCAGGAAAGCACTTACGAGCATGCCTAATGTTAAGCACATGAGCAGTGATCTTAAAGTCAGCAGTGTTGTTCGTGTGGGTAAGTGCTTTGCTGGATCAGCGCCTAAACTCCTGTTAGGTGCTGAGCATCCTGATCTATATCCAGCAAAGCACTTACGTCCATGCTTATCTTGAAGTGGAAGAGCTGGTCTTAACTAGCATTTGTGCATTAGTGTTCACCGGAAAATCTCTCTTGGCACAGTGACTCCCATGCTTAAAATTAAGCACCTGCCTAAGTATTTTGCAAGGTCAGACCGACAACATCCTTGAGCAAGTCTTAAATAATTATTTGATTTTGTATGAATTTTCTTTTTTTTGTACTCATTTTTTTAACAGAGTATATGATTTTAGTAGCCATAATTACAAGCTTTAGAAGCTGCAAAGCAAAATGTGTTGTATGCAATTTTCTCCTTTCTTTTTCAAAACCTAGCCAAATTCAGCAAGACAGCCTTTTTGGACTAGAAGTGCCATGTTGAGACATAGAATCATCCAAAATGAAAAAAAGTTAACGCTGTTTTTTAGGACATTTACATTTTTTGAAATCATTCCACTGAGTTTGATTTCCATGGTTTTGTCCAGCCCTGACCTGTTATCCAGGAGATGTCACCTAGCTCTGGTTGTGCGGACAGTCTGAGTCTCGAAGTGCTGAAGCCTGAGGCAGGATGTGTGTTCAGAAAGGCAGATGGAGAAGCTGTATTTTTAATTTACTTCTTTTATTCTAAGGGTTTCAAACCTTAAAAACATGTATAAAATAACATGTACATTTTGTGTTGAGAACTAAACCAAAACCTATGTAATCCCCCAGGTAAAAAAAAAAAAAAAGACCTTATTATTTATTTTTTTTTTACTCATGTAAGAAGCACTTTCTGTGGAATGAACTTCAACCAAAATGTCAACCTGAGTCTACACAAAACATGCAGAAAATGGATGCTAATGGAATCCTTAAGTGATCTGTGTCAGATGCAGTCTGACGTTTTTAACTTAAATACCTGTTTATCAAACTACCATTAATATCTAACTCTTTGCTACAAAACTTTTTAAAAGTAATAATTGACAGGTTTTTGAACATAATGAATGTGTACTGCTGCAAATTTTAACTGTGACCCCAGTTCACAGACACCTACAGCAAGTAGCTAAAATGTTCTGTGAAGCTTGAATATATTTGAAGCATTCTGGATAAGAAGTAAAAAAAGATTTTGCTTCCACTCTGGCAAATTCTGCCTAACTTCAAGTCAAACGTGAGCTGCAAGAAGAGTTTATTAGGACATTGCTGAAAACTAAATTCCAAGACAAAGAGTCAATAGCTTATTCAACTTTCTTTTTGGCTGATTCTGATCAACTCTGCTTCCGAATATGAAAAACCTGAACCATTAACCATTTAGAAATCATGTATGAAAGGAAATGTAAACTGAATGCTTATTTTAGAAATTTGCACTGAATTCTTTTTGTAACTATTACGCTTGTCTGGTTAAGCAATGTGCACTGTCCCTTTTCAAGGAAAAAATATTTATTTTAACATAGTTTTCTAGGCAGTACTGCAAGAACATTTTATTGGGTCCAAGACGAAATTTCTATTTTTCTACCTTACATTAAAAAAAATGCTTGATGTATGAATAAGATTATATATTTCAGTAAAGTGTCATCCCATTTTTTGGTGAGATTTTATTTTTAATTCATGTACAAGAAGGAAATAAATACTTTTGGAATAATTTGTTGATTATTCATCAATTTGACAGAGAAATACAAAGACGAATGCAGGGCAGTGGGACTACTAATACTGTTAGCCTCCACAAGGTAGTCGGTAACTCTTAGACTGAGTCGAAGGAAATAACCACTCCTGAGATAGATACGAATCTAAAAGTTCATTAAGACGGGTTCAGTGAAGCAGTTAGGCTAATCCTACTGCACAGACGGTCTAGTGAGAGTCCGTTTCTGTGTACGTATAGTTGTTGGCCTGAGTACTCTGGATACTTTGATTTTCACGAATCTCTGAGCAATGGTAGGATGAGGAGAGTGGAGGTGAAGAGAAAGATGGGATATTCATGTTGGGTTTTACACATTTTCTGTTCTCCCCTATCACATATGTAGTATATAGGTGCTCCGTCACAGACTTACACAGAACTGATAGATGATTCTTTTCCCTATTTTTTGTAGCAGGCAGTTAATCAAACACAAGGGAAAAGCTGTTCCTCTGCCAAAACGTTGTCCTGGTATCACCCTGATGCTGTGCCGAGTGCGGACATGAGGGTTTAGGGCTGCTGGAAGAGTTACTGCCGTTTCATTTGTAAAATCCAGAGAACAAGGGGCAGGGCAAAGCAAAGGTGGTGTTTCTTGTATTTGGCGGGCAAGTTGCTTTATTGGTATTAATGAGAACCAAGCAAGAAAAGCAGTAAGGTTTGTACCGTTTCATAAACCCGTCACTCACCGGCACTTCCCTGTAGAAAGAGAATTACCAGTGCTAAGGACAAAGCAGTAAGGCAGCTTCTCTTGAAATATGAAATAGCATTTACACTGCTTTGCTCAATGCAGTCAATTCGCAAAGTAACGCAAAGACTGAAGAAAACGGCACGTTGCTTTACGTCTTTTGAAGAACTGCCAAAGCTCAGGTGTCTAAGCTTAGCTCTCTAGTACCCTCTGCGTGCACAACTGTTAGGTCTCTTAGGGGCTGTCACGCTGCAGATTGCCCTTATTTTTCCAAAGCTCCCTTTTAAATGCATTCGGGACCCTGAGATAGCTGCAAAGCGAGCAATGTTACCGCAGGTAAAACAATGCCCCAGTGAGGCTCATCAATTTTAAAAAGGGGAAGCTAATAGAAAAGTGAAAAGCCGTGCTTTAAAATCTGGCTTCTAATTTGGGCTAATGTTCATTGTCACGTTCACCCTTTGTCTTTCCATTCTGAGGGCCTGATTCTTTTTCAAAAGATCTTTTCAAAAGCTGCTAACCTGGGACCGCCCCACCTCCCCTTGACTTCAGGCCAGCCAAGCAAACTGTTTCAGAAGAGGCACCCGCATTCATGCAGACAGCCGAAATGAAAGCTTTCCGCAAGCCGACAAACGAGTGAAGCTGGTCCCGGTTGTGAATGGAACCACCAGCCGCTTCCTCTTGAACGCACTGTGCAGCCGGCATTGCTAGAGGTTCTTCATAAACAGCTCAAACTTGATTTAGTAGGAGCGAAAGTTCAAAAGATAGCAGATAGACTTTCTGATCTCGTAGCCAGTCCTACCTCGGAGAAACTGGGCAGAATGGTTACAGAGGTTGGTAGCAAGGGATAACTGAAGCTTCCTTGAAGGAAGTCGTCAAAGAGTCATTCCACCTCATTTTAACGACCTGAAAGTTAGGTCTTTACGCACCTCTACGCAGCTGCTCTGTTACCAATGGAGAGGACTGACAGCCCAATGCTATCACTCGAAAATCTTCACTAACCCGAACAATCTTCCACGCATCTAACTCTGATTTTGTATGATCCTAAATTAATTAAAATTAACATAAAGCAACAAAAAGAAAAAAAAAATCACTTCATTAAAAACTTATGATGATTAAGCTGCAGATTGACTGCCCTGCTCCTTCAATCTAAATGTGGTGACTGTTAGCAATGGAGAGGAAAAGGTGACTTTTGTATTCCAGGAAGAATCGTCCGCTGGAGCTGTGGCCTTTTCTCATGCACAGGAGACGAGCCTAGACGCTGCGTGTGCCTGCACACAAAATTCGTAGATGGCTGTCCTCGGTGTGACTGTAGTGCCTTCAGAGGCTGGAGGCAGTCCTGTCTTTGAGGAACTGAATTTAGCCCCCAGGCTAGACAGGATAGGTCAGGCTCTCAAGATCTCTAGCTTTCCAATAAGTATTGTTTCTCTCTTCTCTCTCCTCGTTTTATGAATATGTAATAAACTTAATTTTTAACCTGTTCTCTTGGGAGGGGAAACCTCCCCTCTCCACCCTACGGATTATATTCGGCAGTGTTGCCGTATCGTTTTCCTTTACAGCCCACTAAAACAGGCATTGAAATTTTGCCCTATTATTCCCACCCACCACCCCCCCCAGATTACTGTTCTGTGTTTGAGAGGGCAAAACTTGTAATAATTTTGCAGCCCACTCTCTGGTGCCTAAAACATTCCCGTCAGCCCGCAAGGAAGCACTGAGGAGTTGGACTGCACTGTCTGCTTTATCTGCAAGCAATGAAGGTAGGTAAGTTGATCTGGGGCCTCTCCCCCCCTTTCCAGATGTGCTCTTGTGACTGATTTTAAGGAGTTTTAGCTCCTTAATTTCCAGTTATTGTTTCTCAGCTGTTAACTGCCCCCTGCCCCTTTGGCTGCGATGCTGGGACCTATTGTGCGAGGCACATTCAGCCTTTCAGTGTGAATTAAAACAGCAACCAACAGCCAGAGGGTCGTAACTGTTTAAGCTGTTAAGGCTCAGCTGACAGAGTATATCCCAGTGTACTTCAGCGCTCTGTCCCTCCATCTATAAACTGTGAATTATGTCTCCCTACCTCATCACAGTAAGTTGTGACAGTTACTAGCTGACAGGATTACACTTTTAAGTAAAAATACATTTAAAACTGAATCCAGTGAACTCAACCTGAACTTCTTTGAATTCCCGTATGCTTACCACAAGCAGGAATACCTCTTCGGAGACCAGAGCTACACTGGGACGCTGGTCTGCTCTGTGACCATGAAATAGTGTTGTTTAAGATCCTGATGGGAGCGAGGAAGGAGAGCAGCAGAATGCAGACCCTGGCCTTCAGGTAAGCAGAATTCAGCTTAGTCAGGGAACTGGTAGGTGACATCCCATGGGGGCCCTGGAGGACAAAGGACCTCACGGAAGCTGGCATGTCTGTACGGACAGCATCCTCTAAGCACAGGAACAAGTCACCCCAAAATTCGTGAAAATAAGTAGTCCAGGAGACCAGCTGGGTAAAGCAGAGGACTCGTGGTAGACCGCCAGTGCAAAAAGGCAGCCTACAGGAGGTGCAAGTATGGCCAGATTACAGAGAAGGAATTTAAGAGGCATTTCCCAGACATGAAGGGATGGTGTCAGGAAACCTGAAGCACAACTGGAACTGAGATTTGCAAGGGACATGAAGGACAACAGGAAGGGCTTCTACATTAGTCGTAACAGGCTGAACAAGACGTATGTGGGCCTGTAACTGAATGGGCAGGTGATAACATTGGCAGTGGACACGTACAGGGCTGAGGTGCTCAATGCCTTCTTTTGCTTCAGTCTTCATCAGAAAAGGTGTTCTGGGACAGAAAAGTTCATGTCCTGAAGCCAATGACATCAACACTGGTTGTCCTGAGTGTCCTGGTTTCAGCTGGGAGAGAGTTAATTGTCTTCCCAGTAGCTGGTACAGCTGTGGTTTGGGTTTAGTAGGAGAAGAATGCTGATAACACCCTGATGGTTTCGGTTGTTGCTCAGTCGTGTTTAGACCAAGTCAAGGACTTTTCAGCTTCTCCTGCCCAGCCAGCAAGAAGGCTGGAGGGGCGCAGGGAAGGTGGGAGGAGGGGACACAGCCGGGACAGCTGGCCCAAACTGGCCACAGGGGTATTCCCTACCACGGGACGTCATGCCCAGTATAGAAACTGGGGGAGTTGGCCGGGGGAGGAGCGCTGCTCTGGAACTAACTGGGCATCGGTCGGCGAGTGGTGAGCAATTGCACTGTGCATCGCTTTTCTTGTGTATCCCCGTCCTTTTGTTATTATCGTCACTTTCTTGTTGTTATTAGTGTCATCGCTAGTTTCTTCCTTTCTGTTCTATTAAACTGTTCTTATCTCAACCCAGGGGCTTTACTATATTTTTCCGATTCTCTCCCCCATCCCACTGGGTCAGGGGGGAGCGAGTGAGTGGCTGCGTGGGGCTGAGTTACTGGCGGGGGTTAAACCATGACATAAACATACTTTTTTGCTGTCCTTTGATACCAGATAATAAAAATATGTAGCCTCTGTAGTATAAATACTCTGCTGTTATCTGAGTAAAATATTTATGATGATCTATTCCCTAAGGTATTAATTGCATGACTGTTTGTTTTGTATAAAGCATTTAAATGTTAATTACAAACATTAGCTTGCTTTTTTTCAATTTTTTACTGGTAAAATGCAACCTGCACTGTGAATACAATTAAGATGGTAATCACTGCTACACTTCTTTGTTTCCAATGTACAGTCTTCCTTGTTTCATACTTCTGAGGACTTATTTTTATGGCACTGCTCCTTATTTTTGTGTATCCATGATAATGGAGTTATCTATTTCACGTTATATGAATTCTATTTGTATCTGTCACTTTTTATTGTATGAAAAGGTGAAAACATTCATAAGTATGTTTAAAAAAAAAAAAAAGAAATAGAAAGATTGATTTTCTTTTCCCAGGGGGTCTGACAGGTCTACATTAAATCTGAAAATAGTTAAAGGAAAGCTGTCTGTCACTAGCATTTGATTTTCCACAAAGCAATTTCAAAACCAAAACAAGTAAGAGTTCTCTTACCTATGTGCAGACCATTTTGTATTTAGCAAGCAGGAAGCACATTGTCATTTGTTTCTGTCATATTATTCCACTGGGTGACAAGAACAAATGCTGATGAAGTGCTAAAGAAAATGTACCTAAGATATGTACCCTAGCTCTCATCAAGGAGCACTGAATTGTTTCTGTGAGCTGCAATAAAGTGGTGACTGTGTACAACATAAACAAAAAATGACTGTCAAAGTAATCTGCAAAACTGGAAAAAGGTGGAGTTTGGCAGTTGCCATATTCCCAGGGAGCCGTGAGTAGTATTATCACCTTGACTTCGTTTTCTTAATCTTTCCTTCCTCCTGCCTGAGCAAGACATCGAATCGACAAATGGATTCTTAAGGAAAAACTGTGAGGATAATGGAAATACCAGTATAAAATCAATACACTAACTTAAAAGGTAAAAAAGAGATGTTTACAGACTAATCCTAAATCCCCAGGACCAATGATACTATCACTTATTAGGCCTTTTTCCTCATTACGGGAATCAATCCTCAGCCAGCTGAAGAAGTTACCTACCATTTCATTTTTTCTAAGGGCTTTTCCTTTTTGCATCCAGGTAGCTTTAAAGTCTCTTGTGGTTTCTTCATCATTCACTGCATAAAGGTGGCAAATACAATTTTTAGAAAGTGAATGACAGTCAAATTTACACATTTTACAACTTACAATTGTAAAATTGATTTCTGTGACAACCCTTTAAGGACTAAAATAAAACTTTTATTCTGCCAAATATAGACCCGACATGCCTTCTTTTGCAAACTGGAGTTCATGAAATCAATTAAAATATGAATAGGTATTGCAAACTGAAACTTGTTTGCATTCTGAGCAGGGTCTCCTACAGGAATACAGGAATATTGCAATAGTTCTCTTGGAAAGTAAACTCTAACACTTATAAAATGTGTCATTTCCCACATGATTAACAGAAGCTAGACTCCAAGAATGCATACATACCCTGTCACCCTGTCGTAGGTTTAGAACAAGCGCTATGCACAAACAAAAATCCTTCCCCAAAATGGCTCTCTAAGCAATATTGCTAGCAAAACTGGCCTTAACAAACACATCTCCCTGAACAGAATACATCTCAGAATTTCTAAGGTTTTGCCGAGAGATGCAGTGATATCGGCAAGTGACTTCATGACCCATGAAGACAATCACGCACCTGAAGTCTGGTCATGTTTGTACTGGTAGCACAGGTTGGATTTCCTCAGAGGCGAGGAGAAGAGGCGGGAGAGTATGGGAGTCATTAGGTGCTGCCTTGTAAAGGGACAGAAAGGTGTGCAGAGCCTGCTTCAACTTGCTAAAATCTATAAAATGTCTTGGTGTGTTCCCGTGATGGAAGATGGAGAGATGTCCATCTTATGCTTTGACAAAGCCCAGTCTGCTCATTCTGCTCGATGCTACAGGGGATACATTGGCAGAATGTCATCAATTTTGAAGTAACTTTAACTTTCTCACGGGGTTTTTATTTACCCTCAGAAGAGGAGGACGCGATTTGACACAGGTAAAATATACTCTCAACTATATTAAAATAGGACTTCTTTTTCTTGCCACTACAGGACCGTGGTCGCACAGCTACAAAGGATGTGCGAAGAAGTAGACCGTCAAACATCACTGCATCAGGAAAGGGAAGACTCGTTTCCCTCTGCTTGCCAGTGAGAACTTTCAAAGGCCTAATATACAGATCTTATTTTGATTAGATGGATATAAACCATGCTATTGTCACAAGAAAAATAAGTGTATTTTTATATCAGAGAAGGCCAATTTTTTGTTTTCTTTTGTTACAAGGAATTGCTGAGATACATCAATAAATGAACCTCTGTTGTTATGCATTGTAATACAATAGTGCCGGAGAACCCGAGAGATACTGCAGGTCCTTAATCCTAGGCAAGAAGAGGGCGTATACTGACTTCTCCAGCCTCAGGAACTCACTGTCTTAAAATAAATCAGAGAGAGAAAAAGGTGACATGGGAATTCAGGGAGGTGAAGTGACCCAGTTTGGGCCCAGCAGCAGGCTCATGACAAAGGCAGGAGTAGCGCATAATGTATTAATTTGAATATGCCAATGAAATTTTTACATTTCTGGAATCAACGACAATACGAGGAAGTCATGCTGATTGATCTGTTTGAAAAGAAGGCACGACTGTTCTAACTCTCCTCCAGAGATTCAATGACTACCATAATTTTTTTTTATTTGCTAAGTATGTTAGCAAGATTTTCTTTAATGAATGTTCTCATTTTGCATTTCCTGTGGTTCTCAAGACTAGAGAATTTCGTCACAGAATTATGAAGCAGTATTGTGTCTGACTGTGGCTGCTGACATTACTGCATCTCACAAAACTCCTAAGGATATGTGTTTGTGAGATCAGGCAGTTGAACTTTCAGCCTGACTTGTATGGATCAGGCCTATTTGTCCTCCACCTTTATTCCACTTCTTCTCTTTTTGTCTTTCCTTAGAGAAATCTCTCTTCAAATCTTACATACAAAGGAAGCCTTGGTGTGAATAATCCTTTCTCCTTGCAACTCCCCACGTGTTAGAGTGGAAACGACCAAAGTTCTGATTATGGTGCGTAACAATCCTCTGTGCATCTAACGTCTCTGCCAAAAATCTTCCTTAGCAACAGACTGGGGTTAAAGCAGCACACTTTATTTCATCAAAAGTAACATTATTAACAGTACCATCACAGAACTTGTATGTAGTGAGGCAATTTCCTAATGCCTTTCCCTCCGAGGCAAGTATTTTGCATGCCTCACATCCCAGGGCCTGGTTTCCTGGAAGGGGAGATTATCTCATAAAGGATCACTCACGGATGGCAATTTGCAGCAAGCCCATAAAAGTTCAAAAGGCCAAACTCAGATTTGAATAGTGGGAAGTTACATATTTTTGATGCACTGTGAGTACATTAAGCTAAAAAGCCCAAGTAGGCTATCTTCCCTACTCCTTTTCCTCTCTCCCAGAAAGGACCCTGAAAGCAAAATTTTATGTTAAAAACATTATGTTCTCAAAAGAAAGTAACAGAAGCTACCTTTCAAGCCCAGTGTCAGGAATGTAATTCTGAGATAGAATCGGCTAAGTAACTTCAAACTTGGAAAACATAAACCATATGTTTCACGCAGCGGACAAACCAAACACTTTCTCTCTTAAAAAACCCCACAAAACCACACAATATTTTTGTCACTCAGGCATTTAATTAAAATTTCAGAAATAGATTAATTGTAATTGAAAAAGTAATAAACTATAGTTTGGGATTTTTTTTCCTAGGGAAGTCTAAATTAGCATAGTTAATTAAATTACTTTACTTTTTTGCTTTGTCAGTAAACTAAATCCCTTCGACAGCTTTCTATTTGAAAAAAACAAATAATCTGCTACAGCAAATGATCTGTTTTTTCACGTAGGGATTACAAAAGCTATTAAGAAAAATTCCAGTGAACTACATCAACAGTACTTTAAAATGAACTTTTAACACCTTACGAATGGTATTTTGTTGGAAAAAATGACACGTTTCTCTAAATGCCAGAGAGATTTAAACTGTGGTAAGCTAGAGTCAGTGGTTTTATGAAGTGTATTATCTTCTGGGTACTGGTTTGGTGAAGATTTTAAACCCATTATCTCTCACTAAGCTCACAAGTAATGCTAAGAATGCCTGTGAGCTCATCTGAAGCTGATCCGTAGCGTGATAAGAAAAAACAATGTATTTTCTGCCAACTGTCAAACTAGCATGAATGAAGGAAGCCACTCTGGACACGTTTGAGGGAATGCGGAAAAAAGCATCTTGTAAAGATCAAACAGGAGTTTGCTTCTAATGATACAGTGCCGGGGAAATGCCTGTGAACGGGCTCTGGTACGCTCCTCTGCTTGACGGCAATGGCTGGGCGAGGAAGGGTCTGCCTGCCCGTCGGTTCTGCAGTGTGCCGAAAGGGAAGCTGTCCGCTGTCGTGGCTGAGCTGGAGCAAAAACCTGTTACCCTGCCTGTGGGTGTGAGACCGTGGAAGGATTCTCGGGGTTTTTCTCGGTTCCTCAAATGTTCAACAAAATCTAACTTCAAAATATCAAACAGGGTAGCGAGAGCAAACAAAAATACTCAAGCGCTTGGGAAGGCACAGAATGTGCAGCTAACTGAAACAGAGTGCAGGCGGCATTTCTTTTTCTAAAAGATTTTGGTTTCATTTTCACAAATCCATAAAGCCGTATGTTTCAAAAAAATGCATTCAGAACCTGGTTTTCGATCAAAGCATTTTGTTTCATCAGAATCAAAGCATTACGTGACATTGATCTTAAGAGTAATTTCAAAACTAACATTAAAATACTTCATTCCCTTAATGTCAAGATGAATATTTTGTGACTATCTCTTTTTTCCTTCTAAGTGACGTCTTTGAAAAAATTAGCATGATTCCAGAAAGCACGTTTATTTTCACATCAATAGGAAAATGCCGTCAAAGACTTTTTGACCAAATCTAAGAGTCGTAATTGAAAATATGATTTTTAAAAATGTGAAAATAACATTAATTTCACTGTGGATGTCTTTTTTTTTTTTTTTTTGGTGGCCCGTTTTACAAACAATTTTATTCAAATTTCTATCCTTTCCTACTTTTAATAGAACCTTTGTTTTTTCTTAGCTGACCATGCCGTTTATCCTCCTTATGATACTATATTCATCCTTGCACACTTTTTTTCAGGGTAGTCTTAGTGCAGGAAGAAATCAACAAGGGTATGCAACATATTTTTACATCTTTGATATATAGAAAAGGGGTCAAGTATTATCAAATCCCTTTTCTTTTGATAGTTTTACTGATTTAGTAGTTACAGTAAGACACTTCTTGTCACCTTTCTAAATGAAAGTACACAGTCCTATTGGTTAATACATTCCCATTTAAATTATTTACTAATACAGACAGTATGTTAGCATGAAAATTTGTGGGTTTAAACTAAGCCTTATCATTAAATCTGATATTTTTATGGTAGATCTGTCTATCAAGTGAGAAATGGTTGACATGAAAAATATGTGCTGCTATTTGAATTGTAATCATTTAATCTTAATCTTACTTTATTATAAACAAACAAAAAAACTTACTAGGTTAGAAATTGCACATGGAGAATCTATTTCAAATCAAACTGCTGGGAACCCTATTTGAATATTTCCAGCAGAGAACATCATTTCCTAAATTAGTAAGAAACAAAGATTTTTTTTTTAATGTATTCAGAACAAACAAAACAAAAACAAAATTCCAGCTGAATTTATCATCAGAAACACAGCTCTGTGACTGAGTAGCTGTGGGGTAGATAACAACACATTTCTAAATGAGTTATCAGGAAACATCACTTCATTTGATGCTTCAAGTAAGCTTTTTTTAAAAGATAGATTAGTTTGTTTTGAATATTTGAAACCTCACATCACAAACAGTTTGACATTTTTGGTTGTTTCAGAAGTTGAAGTGTCTGAAAGCTTTAGTTTAAAGGCAGAGTTTAGTTTTATTTTTTTATTTCATAATTCAAATTACTTTTATTAAGATAAGCAGTAATATTGTTATTTTACGTGAACATTGCCAAAAAGTCTAGAAGTGCCAAAGGTAAGAGATATCTAGAGATTAGGCATGTGTTGTCGGTTATTGGGGAACTGCTATTAATTTTACAATGAAAATGTGGGGACCATGTCTATTTTCAGTGGCATATGGCTTGTTTATAAAAAGAAAATATGATTTGTAGTGAAATAGGCACAAGTCTATTATTGACTCTTATTTATCTACTTTTGTGTCTTCTGGTATTGTAAAATCATCTCACTTCCCAGGCATTGTGACTTTAATATCAGAACAGAAATGGAAGGATAGGAAGCATTAATATTATAAAATTTAATATATTCCTATATAGGAGCCTGCAGCAAAGAACTTTAGGCTTTCATTTGTAAAAGAACTGCCTACATAATTTTGAAAACCTGCCTATAAATGCTTGGCCTTAGGCTTACACATACTGTGTGTACCAAAAAAATAAAATGAGCTCAGATCTTCTTCAGCAACCTAACCTAAAAGAAGTCAATTCTCTTTACCTTGTGCTTTCATATGTTCATAAAAGAGTCCTTTTTTTTAAAGCTGAGATGTTAAAATTTGGAGAAACTATGGGAAAAGAAATTAATAAAGAACATGTGTGTTTCCTGTCTTGTGAACAGAAACCTGTGTCCTTAATTGGTGATAAGCAGCCTGTTATTTGTACCCAAACTACATCCTTAGCTACTCACTCAGTAAAGGCTCAGAAGTCTGATCAGAAACCTTTTTTAACTGGTTGAGTGATTTTATGGAAAATCTGAATTTCGACAGTCTCCCTGAACACGCACGCTTACATTTGCTCATCTCTGCCATCCTACACATCTTTATTGTGCCCTGGTGATGTACATGAGGAAATGAGTAATCTGCTTTTTTGATAGACTCTTCCAATTTTGTTTAATGCTAACACAGTGCTTTTGAAAAAGTTACCAGAATTGTGCTATTCAAATCAAGCTTTAATGGAGGCACCCAGCTTATTCTCATTCTGATCTCATCAGTTTTCAGTCACATGTGACACGTTGCCAGCTTACACTTCTTGTAATAAGAACTTAGAATAAAATGTGGACCAATGGGAAGGTAAAAGCCAAGATAAAAGTAGTTTATTGCTTGAAATGAATTCAACATGGGTCTGATGGCTTTTAGCAAGATAAGTAGCTGAGACTGCTCAGTGACAGCAATCTTTATTTACAGTAAAATCCGATTTACCTGAAGGTCTCGGTGCACAGCTTAAATTCGCAGTTAATCAGAAGGACTTGTCACACCGATCAGATCATCAAGATTGCTCTGTACATTTCGAAGTGTGACAGTTAAAGAATTCATCTTTCCTGCCCAACTGGTAACGAAGAAGGCACAAACTCTCACAAAGCTCAACCTGGTCGGTCCCAGCAGCTGCTCCCGCCCAAGGCTAGAGTCAGTACTCAATACAGTCAATTTTCAAATAGTGAAGTGCACAGATAAATCCTGGCATAGGCATGCCACCTAATAGGACTGCATAACAAATGTAGAGAGGCTAAATAAAAGGATACTTCATTCAAATGAAATTGCAAGGAAAACCTTTTACGTAGAACATAAATATCTATGCTTCACTACAACGTACCAAGCTCTGTGAAGACAGTGCCCTGTAAATCTTTCTGCTGCTTTATTTCCCCTCCAGGTTGCCACCTGTTGTAAGCCTCTCAGCCTACATTTTCCCCTCTGTTGCGACATTTCTGCCTTTGTCTCTGTGATTCATGCTAACTTTTCTACCATTCGGGCATCTAAATGCAGTGCTACAATTATGTTCGCACCTTTAACGTTTCTGTTAAAATATAGTGTTCAAGATTTTCTCTCTTTCCCTAAAGCACGTATACACCTTTAAGAACTGACAAATAGCTATGATTCAGGTATCAATTCATACACCCCTGAATGTAAAACAAGCGTTAAACTGCTGTGTGAATGGCTAGGGCTGACTTCAAGCAGATAAACTGAAAACAATGGTATTTATAAATCAAAACCTAGGTGGAAAAGTTGTCTTCACAGATACGGTTTTGCCAGCTGCAAGGACTAAGGAGGATTGTGGCTGTGGCAAACATCCTGCGAGGTGCTGCATGCCCCTGCTGTCCTTTGACTTCAGCCTAGGTGACTGTGTCTAGCAGCATTGTTTTGACCCTATATGAACACAATATTCCTTATTCTTTTAAATTCTACAAGAAATCATGCTGCTTTAAACTCTTTTCTCTCCTGTACTATTTCACTGTTCCTGTCTGTAGTGCGTTTACTACAGCTCAATCTTCAAGCTACAAGAACATCACAATCTGAGATGGTGATTTTTCTGTGAACAACCACCAGATTAACTGAATGTATTTTTCAGTGCAGCACTGAAAGCATGCTGTCCTTATTTTCTTGAAAGAACTGAGAATCACTGCAAAAAATTTAGAAACTGTTTTGAGTAAACTAATTAACAATTGCCAAGTCAGATCCTGGCCTTGTACAACTTCTGCAAACAATCTGGTACAAACTTCCGCAAAGTATGAAATGCCTGTTGAAGCACAACTTCAGCAGTTTCACAGCTTCTTCCCTCAAGAATTCTGTAAAGAAATCTGGCTTACGAGGAAGGAATAGCATCTGTATTAAGAAGAGAAAAAATAGTCTTCAAAATCCAGCTCTAAAACAGAGCTCAAAATCTCCCTCTCACTTGCTGTCATGATTTAACAATATGAATAGAGATTTCAGTCTTGATATGTGCTAAAACCATTCTTCCTCATTCTCGGGGCTATGTGGATGGAGGACTCCTCAATGCCGGTCAAGTAGCCCTGAGGGGTCCGGAGCCTTCAGGTTCAAGTCCGCTTACAGGGCTGGGATGTAAGGTGTTTCTCTTACACCATTTTGACATCGGGCCAGTACACAGCATCAACAGACAAAGGGGTTTTTTTCTCTAGTCTGAATCCTCAATACCTGACATTTTAGATGTACAGAAAATGGAAACCCAATCAGGCTACTGAGAGGATAGAACATACATGTAGGGACAGAAATTAGACACATCAAATCTTAAGAGAGAGGAGAAAGGTAAGAGACATCAGAGATTCTGAAAACTCATTCCAGTACGCTAGTCATAAAAAAAAGAGCAGACGTGCTAGTCTGTTACTCTGTGGTTTGGAAAGATGATGCCGTAGGATACTGAGATGGTTGATGGTGTTTACCAACCTTTTTGCATCTGCCTTTACTGAAAAATTGCCACATGAAAGGCAGATGATATCAAGCAAGCAAGTAGAAGGCTATTGCAAAAAGTAAAGGAATAACCTGTTCCCTGCGTATCATGGTAGGTATGACGGTAGTAGTGGGCTTTAACTGCACCAGGAGGGATACAAGTTAGGAAGCAGGAAAAGCTCTGAAAGACTAGTATGGATAAAGAGGGACTGGATTAATTTGCCTGGGGAAATTGTGGAGTCTTCATCTTTGGGCCTTTTTTAGGACAGCTCAGGCAATCATTGGTCAAGAATAGTTCACGGTAGGAATAGCATCTGTCACAATCTGTCTCTGCCCTGGGGCAGAAGGAAAGTCTAGATGATGCTCGAGGCTCCTTCAGTTCTTATTTTTCTATGACTTTTATAGTTTACTCTTACTCAGAGAGCTCATAAACAAGATTGTAGCTACCGGCTTTTTCTTACATGCATACCTGCAATCTCCAGAATTCCTGATTGCCTTTGGGAAGAATTATATGGCTATTGGAGCTACGTCAGTAATTTTTATATCATCTGTGGGACAAGTTAGCGTTTGTAAACAAACATATTGTCAGACAAATTGAAATCAGTCTTGCCTTTGACTTCAAGAGGAGCTCAATAGGTTCAGGCAACTGAGTTGGCAGCTGGTCTCCCAGGGCTCCCTTTGTAGTCAGGACATAGACAGGCGCTTTCAGGGAGCGACTGAGAGCGTGAGACTCATTTGTGTGTTCTGAAGACTAGCCAAGCAGGTTAAGTAAATTAAATTGGAAACCAGTAGTTGGACAGTGTTAATACTCTCCTTCCATACCTTCATAATGCTTAAATTACCAAGCAAGTGGCTCTCATAAATAACCAGTGTTTAAAGAGAAGAAATGAAAATATATTGTGGAAAAAATTGCAAGAAATTAATCACATTCACAGAGTTTATAGATTTTGCTGCAATCTCTCCTCCCATTTCTGTGCAGTAAATAATATCAGGACAAACTAATTGTTTTGCCTAACAACTCAATGTGAAAAAAATCTCTAAAATAAACTGGCTATGTAAATATCTAGCCAAGAGTAAGAGAAAGCAAACCTACTCTACTTTGGCTCCCACTCAGACTGGTAGTAAAAATAAGATAGCATTAAATAAATATGGTTTAGGACTTTTTAGAAGTGTTTTATAGGAAGAATAAAGTAAACACACTCACCATAATTTCTTTCAAGTCTTTTTTGAGATATAGATTCCCACTTTTAAGTTACAGAGTTAGAAAAAATTATAGAACACAGAGTAAGGTTTTTTGCACCTTCAGCTTCCCAGTATGCATCAATTAAATTTATCCTAGGATCAAGAGTTCTCCTGTTTCCATCATAAGGTTCAATATCCTATGCTTATCTAACGAGGTTTAGCTGAGTAACTCTTTGACACTTAGGGGGTATGGATGAGTGACAAAATAACATTTTCTTCTTACTATCCACTAAAACAATTGCTCAGAAGACTGTCAGGTAGCATTCTGCACATGGAGGAACTGTGTAAAGAGTAAGGATCAGGTTGTGACTGAATGGCACAAGAAGGAACCCAGGACTGTCTTGTTTGTTTGTTTGTTTGTTTGTTTCTTTTTCGCAGGATAACTGTATCATCATTTGATCAAATTTTAAAATGGTTATTTATATTCCATCTCACTATTTCAACTGGATAGCACATTTCATTGAAACGTTTATTCAGCACAGCCTCACTAAGCCACTGGGTAACCAGTCCTCCACTGAACAGTGAAAATTTAGAGTTTACCAGAAAAAGAAAATGTTTGTTGTGTACAAGTAATGGGAAAGCCCGCACAATTCTCAGGGACTACAGCTGGAACTGAGATATTTAGAACTACTAAGTACAGCCATGAGAGAGTTTTGACCCATTTAATTAAAAAGATACATGCCACATTAGTACCATCATTACTGTAGAAATTAATCTAAACATCCACATTTATTCTTTCATAAATACTCCTTTAAATATACAATTCATATGGATGTAAAAAGATTCTAGCCTGCAGTACGAAATGCAGTAAAAAAATTGCAATATTGGTTTTTTTGTCAACCAGACTGTGAGGTCTTTGTCTCGGTGGCAAAAGTAGCTTCGATGGGACTTCCCTTTGGGGTCTTCCTTGTGCTGAGGGGGCTCAGAGTCACTTCCACAGGCACCCGAACACAAAGTGCTGCCTATTGAGGGTTTTATTGCACCCCGCTGCTGCTGCAAGGGAAGGACTGCTTCTCCCCGAGATGTCTCGTAAAAGGATATCACTTCTGGACGGCTGACAGGAATGTTTAACACTGCCTGTGCTAGTGCCCTGCAGAGTTATGGAGGTTAACAACTTCCAAAGCTTAGCTAATGCTGCAGGAATTGGTGCTGAATAAATAATTCATATCTGCTTTTTTATGGCTAGGAAAAAAAAAAAGAAAATCTTGTGTGGCTTGACTCAGTTTCAAGCTACTGTTAAAGTATTTGATTTTATCATAAATGTCATTTTTGCCCATTTATTTCTTTTGGCAGCAGGGCCTCTTCCAGAGGCTTGATGGCAGTATAATGGAAAGTTAATAAACAGATCAGTACATTGGTTTCATTCTTTCCAGATGTTTCCTTCATTATGCCAGACACATTACTTCCTAAGCGGAAAGCTGAAAAGAGTGCAAATGTTAGTATCTCTTACAGGACAAGACGTGCAATTCGGGAAACAGTGTGCATCCTTGTTTGGCTGGAAGAAAATAGCTTCCATGATGTTTATTCTGGCTAGAATAGGATACGCATCAATAGACACACTTAACCAAAAAAAACCCAACCCAGCTATGAAGGACTTCAAAGAAACCAGATACATAAAATCTTATTATATGCGGTTTTTACTGTAGATAGGACAGCTACTATACTGACTACTTCTTCCCGACATCCACAGGTATTCAGCAAAAGCATTTCGTTAGTGCTGCTTACTATTGTATTGCCACCACTAGCTGTTTTAATCACAGCAGGCTAGACAGAAGCAATGTTAACAAGCACTCTGTAAAATCTCCTCGTGTCTGAATTTGGAGTGTGGTTGCTGTTTTATAGGGTCTGGATGCAAAACTGTAAATGATGTTCACTACCGAATGATGGAAGAAATACATGAACATTCAAACCTTCAGTAATGAATTGAAGAGCCTGGGGCTCGTTTGCCACAAAAATTAATAAAAACAAAAGCACAAATAAGGTCTGTTTCCTGCCTGTGTGTTACATTATGTAACCCGTTTTCCATTTAGAAATTAGGCCATGAGAAGTTACTATCTTTCGAAGCAGTTCACATGGCATTGGCATATGACTATAGAAACACCGGCTGTATCAACCTGTTAGTACAGAGGTTACTTCAAAAGTCCTGTCGTTACCTTCTTGTATGGTTGTCAGAATGTTTCTTGATATAATAAATAAGTGGGAGGAGTAAAATCATTTTAAGGAGATTTTGAAAGAGTTTTTCTCCTTTCAAAGTTTGCTTATCCTGAAATGCCCAGCTTTAAGCCAGATACCTCTTTTCTCACATGAAATCTTTAAATAGTCTAAGTTTGTCACCTTCCTATTTTATTGAGGCCTTTCTGTGCAGCCCTGGGTTTTTGGTTTAACCTCTTAAAGTGAAACCCGCAGCCTTACCGTTTTGTTTCATTCAAGAATATAGAAGCCATCATTCTACAGAGCTGGCAGCTTTTCTGCTTCAGAGCCCATGTAATTTAGCTGGGTCCTCTAATAGGGTTGTATTTCATATATGCTGAATACACCCTTTATGCTTGTGTTACTCCTCAGAGAACTTACAGATGAACATAAAGTCATTTATTGCATAAGGAATAGTGGCTGTATTGGCCATTAACCTCAATAACTTGCATAGACTATAGTGGGGCATATAAAACACTCACAGCAGTGAGATCTGAATCAGTACAAGACGTTTATTCAAGCCAAAATATCGCTTATAGAAAGGAGCCCACAGATTTCTGTATTGGGCTATGCTGCCATCTTCTCCAGCCAGGTAATCTGTGTTCTGCTGTGCACAGTATTTGAGTGTCATGCCTCAGGCAGCTTATTTTCTTACAACGGTTTCCTCTTCTCCTACAAAAATAGTACTGAAAAAAAATGTTATGCAAAATACCTACTGTGCTATAATTAACTTATAAATGAATTTTTGTCCATTAGTATTGTACTTACAACTTTAAATGCAATTATAATAAAATAACTACTGGGATATACATTATACTGATTATATGAAAAACAATTATCTAAAAATTAAACTCATTTCACATTAATTTTTCATGTAAGAACATACTTAGCTTTTTATTTTTTAAAACTTTTGAAAACTATATTAGACTTTCAAAACAAGAAAAAGGAGAGTGCTTCCATGATCAACTTCCAAGCCTTTGACTGGACGCAAATATCAGTTTATCTTTTTCTAAAATTTTATGTAAATGCATGCAACCCCAAAATGTTTTGGAAAAGTGAATTATCTGCTTAGAGCCCAGTGATACAAATCCTCTGTGCTGCCAGGCACTCTTCCAATTCTGGCAGAATTGGGCTGGTTATAGATAATATTTTTTTTAAAAAGTGCTATTTGAAAATATCGTTATGTAGATTATGAATTCAAACATTCAGAAGTTAGGAACCGTCAGTTTAAGACAGTTAAATTCACTCTCTTGGTTTTTGTACACTTGCATGGTAACACAGGCAACTTTCCTGGTAATACAGAACTGCTTTCTGCAGGAACCCTGCCTCCTCGGGTGAGTCAGTTTTATGGTATTGTTTTGAGTGTGGTGACGTACGGGGTTTTTTCCTCCATTACTGAAATTATTCCCTCATCTACTGTTTGCCTTACACTGTCTCCGTCTTGAATTACCTACATTGACAATTTTTATGTAATGTTCTGGAAAAAAGATCTCGAATTTCTGTTCCAGAAGGGACTTTGTCAGGACCTCAGAGTTACCCACAGCAATCTGTGAATGCCCCAAGCCTCTTCAGTCTCGACAAAATTCACATGCTTAATTTTTAATCCACATGTAAATCATCTCTGTATCTACCAAGATGTTCTTCCACCTGCCTCTTTCCAGGGACTCACTTCAGTGAGTTTTCTTAGAAAATAGCTACTAGATGGAGTCTGGCCCAGAATGTAACGATGGACAAGGCTGGCTGTGAAATGGAGATGTCATCCTCCTTAATGGTGTATGGTGTCGGTAATAAAAGCCTCCTAATTCCTAATGAATTCTAAATTGCTTCGTGCAAAATGAAACAACTCTAGATAGGAAGGTACTTGCCACAGAGGGCAGCTGGTGACAGATTGCATGTCCCACATTCTTGGTGACATTTCTGATTGCCGAATTTGAGCTTAGATGAAGATACTCTCCTTTCATTGTTCTGTTTTTCAGTGGAACCTTGTCATTACTCAGCTTTGAAGTTACCAGCTGTACATGGTTGATCAGGAGAGGGAGAGTTCAAGCCTGGACTGAATGGAGGTCTTTGGATTAGGGTTCTGTCAGGACCTCTATCAAGCTTCCTCTTCCAAAGCCGCCCAAACCTTGGCCTCATTTTGAAGTACCTAGCTCCACCCGTATTTGGCTGAGTTTGCAGTTGAGATTGCACATGTTCAGAGAGGCTGCAGGCTCAAAGCAAAACCACTCTGGGCATTCCTGGTCAGCAAGAAAGGTTTGGTAAGTGCTGCCAACATATGACTACAAATCCTACTTGCCAGATGTTGCTTTTCAAATGATCGCTGGCAAATAGACTTCTTAGGGAACCCAAAGTTAACAACAAGCTTTTGTTAAAAGCAGGTCTCAGCAACTGATTAAATGTCAATTATCAGTCTTTTGTACGGCCACATGTTCACTCTTTAGACCCAATTTCCAGCTACATATAGACAGTCTTCCCTGGGGAAACAGGGTGTTTGACTGGTCAATGGGGAAATTGCTGGTCATTTCACAACTTGCAAAGTGACAGGCAAGTACGGTTGAGGAGGAGCTATAGAGAGTAGGTAGGAAATGTCACTCATACATAAGAAGCAGTGCAGCAAGGAAAATTCATTACAAAACCCTTCATGGGAGCGAATGAGTCTGAGGCTAGCCTGTTCTAAGAATGGAAAGATGGGGATATATACCATGGAGCAGAGCACTTTGGAGCTTCAGGTCCCCATCTCAAGTCATTTGGTTCCCAGCTTCCAATCACTGGCTGTCCAACAACCTGTATGGGCTCCCTGGATGTCAGGCTGTCTCTCTCGGGATCCCAGGATCCAGTATATCTTGGAGACTTTCTGTGAAGCATATTGGCTATTGCTAGAACAAAGCATTTTTGTTTCTTTTTACCCTTTTCTTTCCTAGAAGAAAAACAAAAAAATATGGCTTGCTTGGAATTGTAACTTTTTTCCCCTCCTTAGAATAGCCAGTTTTTCCATGAAGTGGATATTTGAACCTGTTTTGGATGTTTGTGGGTAAGAAGTGGATATTTGGCCCTGTTTGTCTGTTTGTTTCCCTTTATATGTAATACACTTTTCTTTACCACATATCTCTAAGGAGGGAGAAGGTGATACGGTTCAGCTCATTCAATGAATTGGAAACTGGAATAAAGGGAATAGAGGCAAAATTGTAGACTATATTTAAGAGGAAATTTGAACACTTTGTATATAAACAGAGGTCTTATTGACCTAATTTGCAAAGCTTGACCTAAAATCTTCTGAGCATCAAACATCAGATTTGGGTAGCCAGAAACTAAGAAATAAGTAGTGAGAATTTCAGTTAATGTGACCTTCTCATTATTTCTTTGAAAGGCAGAAGTACAATCCAATTTTACAAAGTAGCAGTGAATTACCATAACCATGAAACCATTTTAGCCCAGTTTTCTAAGAAATGTTTGTGCTCATGTCTGTGCATGCACATTTGCATCTGTCCATTCATTGAACTTATTGATCAATTTAAACTAAGACTTGACAGGAAAGTAGAGATTTCAGAAATAACCGAGGTAGTTATTAACCTACAGTTACAGTTAATAGTTAACTACAAGTTTTCAAAAACCAGGATGCTAGGAAAGGCTACTGGGCCTTATGAAGGAAGAGGGAAAACTAAAACATGAGCTTATTTGTTTTTCAGTTTCAGAGTATCTGAATGGCAGAGGAATTTCAAACCAGAAGACATGACACAAATGCACTAGAACACATTAACAGTAATAGTGCTGTTTCTGTTTGTGTGACACTGTCTGTTAAACCGTTGTCTCACAACTTTTGCAGCAGAAGAGAGAGAGGTCCCACGAAAGCCTCTTGCAGTGTATGACCTGATTTATTACCAGTTCAGTCTGCACTGTGAATGGAATGATGCATGGGCTATGGAGGCAGAAAAAAAAAAAAGGGCTGTGCTTACATATTAAAAATACAGGTAATGAAAATGCACACATCAGTGGGTTCTGTTGGTAACTTTTCTTGGTTACTGCATCTCTCTAAGTGCATGTGTTTGTGTGTGTGTGTGCATGTGTATGTATGTTTTTTTCCAGAGAAAGCACAATAACTGTCAGGGATGACACTTACCTCCGGGATAATGGAGCACCTCCCCAAGGGAAGCTTATAACACCCACTAAAATCTCAGTCTCATTTTACTCCAGCCTTAAATGCAAAGCACACATATGCCAGCACCAAGCCTAACCCCGCAGCGCACTGGGGCAGGAAGCACAGCCTGTCCTCGGTGGACACCCTCATCAGCTAAAGGGCATTATGGCTTCCACTACCGATTGGAAAAATATTGATTTCGTGCTTTGATGCTGCAGTCTCCTCCCTCAGGCATTACGAGTCATGTTGGAATATTGGTATCACCCCTGCTGTCACTGACAAAGTCAGTGGGAGCTGTAGGGCTGAGCTGCTGGCACTGCTGCGCTGTGGTCCCACGCCTATTTGTTAGTCAGAGGAGATCCTGGAGGCGCAGGAATGATGGTCTCATTTCCCTGCTAAGTAAGGAACTGAGTCTCATCACTTGAACGCTGTGACCTCTTACTCCTGTAAGTGAAAGCTTCAAATAACGCCCTGCTCTGCCTCTGCAGCCCGCAGACGGAGCACGTTTGTTCGCTCCTGGAGATGCAGTCTGCTTGTCAGTGCAGGCTGCAAAGCAGAGGAGCGTGTTCCCCGTCAAGGAGAACTGCAGATGATTGACTGGCAGAGTAACAACTCCCCTCTGTAGCTACGGAGAGATCATTTTAAGGGCTCATAATTTAACCAAATATGAACCAATTTTTAAAGTATGAGGAAAAAAGAGACTCCTGAGATGGAAGCGAATCGTCTTCCAGAGTTCTTGTTCCTAGATCTGAAGTACTGCAGCTTCTCACCTAAGGGCTGCAGCAACCGAAACCTGTTTAAACGCTGGGTTTCACACTGAGAATACCTAATAGATGTACTTTTGCGAATAAATGGAGTTCAACGAAGGCACTGAGCATATCTGGTTAAATCCTCTTGGCAAAGTCATAAGTCAGCGAAAACAGGGCTTCATTATAGCAGTTTTGGGCAACTGCTATTGCACGAGGTTTACCCTGATGGTAGACAAACACTACTTCAAAGGCACGTGGGCACCGTTCATATACCCCAGACAGACATGTAAAGAATGTAAATTTTGCTTGCACGGATGCATTCAATCTATGGTGTTTATGCTAGCAAGGATCACTCCTGAGGCTAAGGGTTGCAGGATTTTAGCATTATTCATACCTATCATAGGTAAAAATATGTTGCCTCAAAATATTTTAATATAAAATCAAGTACTTGGAAAGAAAGGAACAACTATATCATACAATACAACATATGGCTGATTCACTGAATGTGTCAACACAACACAGAGGACTCAGAGAAATTTTTGGCCAGTGTAACTCCAGAACTGGAAAGGAAAAAGTTGTGTCAGGAGCCAGTCTGAGACAATTTGTGCTACTGTGGTTGGACCGCTTTCAGGATCTGAGATAGTCTCCCAATCACTCAAAAAACAGTTTAGCAAGTATTACACTGTGCTTTACTGCCCCATGGAAATGTGTGCTCAGTGAACTAGTGAAAAGCAAAAATGTAAAGGGCTGCGAGAGGGACACACATAGCCAACAGTCACCACAAAAGCTCTCATCTTTTTTTTACATGTGTTACCAGCTGAGACATGGGAAAGAGGTGAAGATTGACAACTATAATGGAAGAACTGTAATAAAGTCAAAGAAGAAATTATGTTATGTCTAATTTATGTTGGTTGCTTTGGAAAGTAATTTGCAATTATGTATAGTAACGTATAATGGACTGGTATCACTGCCACATATGACAGATATTCTGTTTGATCCTGTTATTAACAACGACCTACAGAAATTGTGTTTGTCTAGCTGGATTCTGCTCCACATAAATATCTATCTATCTATCTATCTGTGATTCCTAAGAGACTAAGTTGCCATTTACCATTTGAAATGCCATAGTTTGAATTTGTAACAAACAGACAAACCCAATTCGCAAAGCTCACCTTTCTGAAATCAGATGAGGTCTTGATTTAAAGCATTTCTCATGAAGCATATATGAGAACAATTGTAGGTTGTAGCTTTGCTTTGAAAAGACTTTCCTCAAGCAAACAGGCCTCCATTCTGGAGCACAGTCGAGATGAGTTCGGTTCATTTCAGCCTAGGCAACCTTAAACCTTAGATTTCTCTCACTTCAATTGCAAGGTGTCTGGGGAATTATTACAGACCTTCTTTAAACTTGTATCCTTACCAGTACTTCATTGATGAGATCAGTACAGGATCTGCAGTGTTCGGAGAATCTGGCATGACTCTTTTGCTGTGAGGCCATAGCATAAATAAGAAACTACTTAGCAGCTTGACACCTTGCAAATTGAAATAAAAAAAGAAGGGGAAAGCAAAATGTAGAAGGAGATGGAGGAATGCAATAACGAAAAGTCTGCCGGCAAAATGTCAGCATCACACAACTCCGGCTCCGTTTTGGCCTCCTACAGAACTGATATCAGTTCCTTGTTTCAGTATTTCAGTATGAGAACTCTAGTGTAAACTGCGCTAGGTTACACAAAGCTTTGTTGCATTCAAGCAATCGTATTGTTAGATCTGGCCCTTATCTTTATGACCTTCCTTCTGCATGTGGACCTTTTCATTTCTGTGGAACTGCCCACAAGAATTAGTAGCCTCCGGTATAAAGTCAAGTCTCCATCACCTGGCCTTAAAATTGTGGCCATTTAAGTATTTGTAATAGCTCCGCTTGCAAAAACAACAGTAAAACTTCTAGGATGAAACTTACTTTTATGCAACCGATTGCAAAATTATAAGATTTCATACTATAGCTTATTACAATAATTTCATGGCATCTGATTTACAATTTATGCTCTTTTCTAAAATAGTTTTTATAAAATAGTTAGGTCATATTGAGGCCAGGAGACATTTGCTATGTTATGAATATCAAAATTTCAATAAATATTAAACAAAAATGTCTCCAATAGCATAATACATAACTGTTTTAATCCATTTATCAGGGAATGAGTCTGGGCAAATGAGACTTTCTTTATATAATCATATACATAGCAAATTGTCTTAGAACTATTAGCGTAGTCTTTAGGAACTCTCAAGTGTATACTTAACATTCGAGATTCATTGTATGTTGGCATTTGCACAACTGTTGTCTCTAAAAGCAAGTAATGTGAATCATCACAACAATGATTCCTTAGAGAATGCTTCTTTCTACCATGATATATTCTATTTTTCTGTGAAATCTTAGAAATTAAACTGTTCTTGGTAACTGGGTTTAAACTCTTCTAAACTCAGAACTTGTGTGCATACCTGCACCCAGAACGCTGCTTTCAATTAACAAAATCAGCCGTTTTCAATAATTACATACATGATCATAGCATATGTGCGTTCCTGAATCACATTTACTGTTTACAAATGTTACATCTACATGTTAACTTACAACTTTTTTTAACCAGTGTAGTAGATAAAATTCCCATATTCATGATTTCTTAAATTAGCTTTCACAGAATTTCTACAGTTATTGAGGAGATATGTAACATATGTCATATTGATCCCAGCAGATTTTAGGGGCAGGCTGTGGCTTTTAATCCAGAAAAGGCCAATGCAAATACACACCAACTCAAGATGTGCTTCTGGAAGCAAAATACTTGGTAATAAATACTTTGAAAGGGGAGGCACAATACACGTGAAGGTTATTTACCTCATCTCTCTAAAGGTGGCCGGCTATGCCATTTTCACATATAGATAAAAAAGAAATTGAATAAGGCATGGTCCCACACTCTTCTCCCTTACTCTTTTAATTCTTTTCCAGAGAGGAGAATTTCATAGGAAGAGGAAATACCTTGTTAACTGATTGACACTGTTAGAAAACCAGACAAGTTTTCAGGCTCGGAGTTCCACTACCCAATCAGAAATAAAGAAATAAACAAACAGATACATAAATAAATAAATATTCTAGTTATGTTGTCACTGTCCAGTCTGGCTTCTTTTGATTTGATGTTGCATGGTCAGCAACCCAAATACCTTCCTATTAGGCATAATCTTTAGACCATCATGGCTGTAACAACAGTACAAATACAAAGAAGGAAAATACTTAATTTTTCTAGTTCTGGATGGTTTATATAACTCAAAAAAATAGTCAGTACCGACAAACCCAGAAGTACCCGGTCAGTGAAATTTCATACATTAGGTTGTAGAAATTGAATTTAAAATATAATCTTACACCTCTTAAATATACTAGACTATTTTTTTAAAAAGCTGTAATAATCTCAATTTGATAAAGAAAAAAGAGCATGGCTTCTAATGGAGTAGAAAACAATGAATCTATTCCATTGGAGTCCTCAACTTCAGGAGAACAAGGCTATTCCATTTATTTCTCCAGATTTTCAAAAACATTTTGATAATAAGTGTATCAAAAGGCTAAGCATAAATATGATGCCGTACTTGCATTTGAAGAGTTTGAATTTTATGCTACAAACAATGTACCAAGAATAGTAATGGCACAGCATCAAAACACCCATCTTTTTAAGTGGCTTCCCAAAGATACAGCTCCTAAAGGTAATTATTTTCATTTTGAAGATTTTGTTCCATCAAATCCTAACTTTAATGTATTGTTCCCTTAGAGTTTGTATTTGATCAAAGCATTGCACAAAAATGTAGCATAGTCTATAGAATGAGAAAAGAATCCCCACTGCGTTTCACATTTGATGAATGAGGAGCTGCCTCGTTAGCATAAGGGTTCCTCCCTGAGACACTTGATAGTATGATGCACGACACTCGGACCATGGCAAGTTGCAGGACTTTTATAGGAATAGACCCGAAGACAGAAGTGACTGATGTAATCATCCTGTCTGACCTTCTATACCTCGAGTGGCAAACATTCTCAGAAATAGGATTAGTGCCAGAACTTGAAACATATTTCATCTAATTTTGAAACCAGAATTGTCTTCTCCCCTGGGAAGTCTGCTTCAATGTTTAAGTGCACTTTCTGCTTGGAAATTCTGTCCTATTTAATCAAGTCATTGTATCTTGTTATGTCTTTTTACCTGTCATACTGAAAAACCTCTCTTTACACATCTTTTCCATGTGTAAGTACCAGAGTATCAAGTAAAAGTTCTTGATCTTCTTTATTATTATAAGATGAAAAGAGGAGCTGATACCAGGAGAGCAGACCAGTGTGCTGCAATCTAAGACCAAGAAAAGAAATGGCATCATTACATAAAAGGCTCATTTCTATGCTATGTAGGAATACTGGTGAGGAATTGAAAGAGGCACCAGTGATATGACACCAGGAGGAAATCCACAGACACTTGAAGATTTTCAGGCTTGAGAAGCAACAAAGAAAGTACATGGAGGATCTTAGAAATTTCTCTCCAAACAATGGGAAAGAAAAGCATATTGAAGTTGAATCTTTAGTTAGGTAAACAGTATTCCAAGCACATTTTCTTTCATAGAATCATAGAAAAGACAGTATTTATGGTTCTGGTGCAACACAAAATGTTTAGATAATCCTCTTTCAAATACATAAGTTAAAAAGACTTGCAAAAGGCAAAAGGAAGAGAGGCACCAATTCTAAAGTTTCCTTGACCCAAAAGTGCTTTCCTGTTTTGAACAGTTGTTCATCTCAAACCCTTTCATCTTCTTTTTCCCCTTAAAAGAGAGAGGGCAAAAACTCAACTTAAAGTGGAATATATTTCCTGGAGCATGAAGGGTCAACCACACACTCACTGGCATCAGACAGAGTTAGACTGTGCCTTTAAACATAAAGACACCATGTTAGCTTCATAATCTAATTTTGAATCCTTATGGATGAAAGTAATTATCATTATTATTGAATTTTATCCATTTAGAGTGTGTCCTCTAGGGTGTTGCACTAATTGACTTTCCTGTAACTGCAACTGTATTTTTATGCATTGTCAGTCATATTAATAAATAAGCATTATAATTATAATGGTTCCAGCTGGGACTACTTTAGTTAAAGGTCATGTTTTGTTCAAAAGGTATATAGGCTAAATGTTGTCGAGTTTAGAATTAAGAGGATAAAATGCAATTAAACTTCCTTTTATCTCAACCGTTCTCCCTGAAATTATTTCAGGACGACTGTAGTCAAAAGCATAAGCAAACTCACCTTCTAAAGTTAGGTTTCATGTGTTGTGTGTTGAAGTCTTGTGAAAGACTATTCTTTCATGACTAAACATGACATTTTAGACAGAAAGAGAAAATAAATTGGAACAAATTTAAACCTTTTGTATTGAAAAGACAAAGATTCAGGAGTGATATTCAGTGCAGACTACACAAGCGCAGCTGAGTTCTGAGTTTCTTGCTCTTTCCTATCTTTATTAGGTTTTAATTACATGTTTACCCGAGACTAACTTTTAGGCTTCCAGAGAACGCGTGTTTTCAAGACATTGGCGCTTCAGCAGTAGCCATTATATCTGGAACCTAAGCACTGGAATCTACAATACCAAAAGGCTATTTCAAACAGGTATGATGGCCCAGTATGGGATTACCTTCGTATTCTAATGGCAGTTTAGAAGATGAAGTCACTAGATAAATCACCAAACTGGGAAAGGAAAGCCAAATCAACTTTTGCTGCTTAATTCAAATCCACACGATATTACAATAATTGCAGTAAACTGAAATTGGTTTATAACAGGAATTTAAGAAAAAACACCAAGAGCAAGATGAGTCCATCACAGTTTTTAAGACATTGGCAGGGTTGTATAAAGCATTTATTCTACTTTTTCCAAGACTTTCTTCAACACTTAGAGCAAATGCCCCAAGGTGGATGGGAGATAGTAAAATTTCTGACAACGTTATAGCCTGGATATGTATGATGAGAGAGCTGCCAGAGAGGACACAGCTACCACAGAGTGGCAGAGCCTCTGCCAGACGTCAGCTTTCTGAATACGGATCCAGTTGAGGGAATGAGTTTTAGAGATTCAGGCCAAAAGCCTATGAAGAATACTGTATTTCTGTTTAAAATATTTATTTCTGCAAAACCTACAGTTTGAGAATGAAACATATGTATTCTGAGAATATGAATGGAAAATAAGGGCTTCCGACTAAAGTCAAAGCCAAGCTGGGTATGCTGTGGGAACACAGACTCTGCTGAAGTGCAGGGCGAATGAATATTCTTTCCTGTTTATAACTGATGTGTTGAATTTAATTGTCCTGTGCATTTGGCTAATCATAGAGCGATCTGCTTCGTATTGGTTTGTCTCACACCAGTATGGCTGTAACTTCCACATATTGTTTAATAAAGTTGCTGATTTTCACTCATTCGAGAGCCTCTTAGTGTCACTGTATTTTGAATTTACTGTGATTACTGCTCCACTAAAAAGGCATGACTATGTTTAAGTATCTAAAATATGAGACGATGGGATCCAATTATTGGCTGCTACCTCTAATGTTTCTCTGATGTTAGACACTAAGCTGTATCCTTTATTTACACAAATGTTTGATTTCAACCTCATGAGCCCTATTCTCTGACCGGTAGAGGATACTCTCCCTCCTCTGAAATCCCCTGCAAAGTCACACAAAAGGCAGGAAAATATTAACTAACCTAGGCTCTTCTCCTTTGTAAAAAAGGGATTTCTATATAGGGTGAGAAAAGGAGGATGGAGGGGGTGACAAATCCCCACACAAAGTAGTGAGGAGTAGCGTACACTGTTCACGAACAGACACACCATGAACTCTAGAGATCAGGTGTTTTCATTGTGTGTTAGGAAATTCTGAAGAACCTGTTCTGGAGACTGCCTTTGCCAGTCGACCTCCCCGTAAAAGTCACAGCAGAACAGCGCAAACCACCACAGCAGTCCATAACATACCTCTGAGGATGCTTGAAGAAGCGTATGGTGTGCCTTTTATACATCCAACCGGGAGCATCACCACATTAAAACAAAATGGTTACTTTTACTGTGATCCTATTAATTGCAATATCTTCCAGCAACGCTGTGTTGGAAACAATGTCGTCAAATGGCCTGATCAGCTCGTGGGAGAAGTGCATGCCGTTCGTGCAGGTATAAATGAAGGTTCTTCTTACCAACTAGAGAAGATACGAATGCTTGGAGATACTGGGTTCTGCACAAAAAATAACTCCAAAATACACGGTCAATCTTACATTATTTATTTTGCTATAAGTTTGTCTTATTTTGAAGAAGGAATTGTAACATTAATGAGGGCAGAGTTATCTTGCTTGGGTGCCCATAAAGGGTCCCCTCTTTTCTGATTTTGAGAGAAGAAAGAATCTTTAAGACGCCAAAACGGAAAGTGGTTCTGGTGACAGGCTGATGGCACCCTGGTTGCACTGCAAAGCGCTTACCTTTGGTTCCCACTGGCTGTGGCCTGCAGTGTGACAACTCCGTTGTTCCTGAAGAAAAATCCATCCGCTATTTCTTCTGCGCCGCAACAAAGGCGGTCAGACTTGCAATTTTGTGCTGTAATATCGCTACTGGATAGAAATATTTAAAAAGCTCTGCACACTGAACAAAACCAAGAAAATGTGTGTCTCTGTCAGCAAGTTTCACTTCTCAGAAGTAAACCTGCAAGGCTAAGCATTTTGGGTCACAATACAAAACTGAAAGAAATGAAATGAGAGATAGTTATGCTTGAGCGTTAGCAAAAGGTAAGAGTGATGTTAAGTGTAATAAGTTTGAAACACCAGGAACATACAATTGTTCTGAAATCCCATTATGGAGATGTATTATTATTAGGTTCTGCTGTTGCCTCAGTAAGGGAAAGCATATAAAATACCAATCAGTGGGCACGAATGTTGGATGAAATCTTAAGACATCGGTTTTCTAAACAAATTCACAAATCACTTCCTTTGCTTCGGAAGGCAGATGCACCATTTTGAGGAGCCCCAAGAAAGAGGATGTAGAACACATGTCTTGCTGTTTTAGACTTCACAATCTAACTGGAGAAACTTACTTTGTGCCAATAGGCGTTGTGAACAACTCACTCAACTTCTCTGCCAATATGGCAATTTGCATAGCATTACCCATAATGCCTCACATTGTGCCTTTGCTTTGAAAACAGATTTAATTGAGCCTTGCTGAGCTGCATTAATGTGTCTGTTTAAATTGAGCAAATCTAATTAGCTCGCATGAAAGTTATGCCACCTCTGGTGCAGCAAAGCTAATGCAATTAAAGTCAGCCAGATGTATTGAGTATTGTAAACATGCAGTCTGACTGGTGGAGAACAGTTCAGTATTCATCAGAGACTGGACAGTTTCGTAACACATTAACAACAGCTGCACTCTCTACAGTGTACAAGTACGTATTATGCTGTGTCTATGACTATTTTAAAACGCCAAGGATTCTGCGTTCTACAACAGTACATGTTATAAGATCAGAACAATCTCATCTACATCTGTGCAAACCCAAGTCCACTATTTTTTTTAATGTGGTCACTGATTGTATATATAACATTGCTACAAAATCAATATTTACTAAACATTACACAGAGAAAGACTATTTATACTGGAAATAGCTTCTAAAGTCCTTGACTATTTATGTGCCTTTATGAACTGGATTTCTGAAAAAGATGGAACAGGGAAGTAATTAGAGCAACTGAGGAAACTCCAGGATGCTCTTCGAAAACAGTCAGAAGGTGCTCAATAAAGTAAAAATGTATTTTATTGGAATGATCAATTATTTTCACTACAGACTCCTTGGATCAGATACCATGTGCTAGTTAACTGCTATCTATAAACAGGATAGTACTTGAGATGCTCAGATGATTTCTTATTCTTGTACTGATTTGGTTTTGATACTGATCTCAGTATCTGGTTTTGTAGATGTCACGCCAAAAAAAATATTAATAATTCCTCAAGGTCAAAGGTTCTCCTGCCAATAAGGCTGTTTGCATAGCCTTACCCGTAACAATTCCAGTTGTGCTTTTTCTTTGAAAACCTCACTTAGGAGAGGTGCAGAGAGTTGGCTGCGTGTCTTCTATGCAGCCATTCATTGTTTCTGCTTTGAATTCCCTTCCTAGAATGCCAAGAAGACTGAAAAAAATAGACTTCTTCCCTGCTAATCAATAACCTTCTTCTTCCTCATTTATTCAATTAAGCTATAATTGCTGCCAACGGTAATCAAGTCTGGTATTTCACGCTGTGAAAAAGGCACTCGGTGGAAAATAAGGCAGGTTGTTTTCTGTTTATTCTTCTTAGATCTTGAACATACCACTTTCTAACTTCTCTACTTTCCTATCTGTAAAATGGACATAGCAATACCTAAAGAATTTCAATGAATGCCTAATATGAATTTGGTTTCCGCCATGTCCCCCAAGAAAGCCTCAGAGGCGTAAACAGTATAGAATAAAAGAAATGTGTATAACTGAGTTATTCAGAAGTAGTACATTAATCATAGATTAGAAAAATATCTATTCACAAAGCATCTTGGGTACCTATATTAAAAAGCATCAGGTTTTGAGGATAAGAATAAAAATTAGAAAAATAGGACAATTTAATGAGGAATTTGATTTTTAAAAACTAATAACCTTTACACTTAAGGAAGAAAATCACCTTAAACATGTTCAAGAATGTTTCCTGTATTTGGCTGCGTGCCTCAAATTCTAGACTTTTTGTTGTCCGAGGATTTCTAAAGGTGACAAGGTAGCAAAACCCCATTTAAATGCTTCTTTACTGGATTTTTAGGTTTTTCTATAGAATCTTCACTATAGAGAAGGAAAGGATTTGATGAAGGGATGGCTTAACACATCCTTTCTTTCCATGCTGTTTTTCCTGCCTGGTGCCTCGGGTCCCTGAAATGAGTGACAACCGCTTAGAAGCCGCTCTAAATGCTTTGTCCAGTGATCCACTGTTTTGTTACCCCACACCACACGCCTTCCCTCCACATACAGCCACTTGAAGGAGGGTCTGGGGTACCAGTACAGTCTTTCCACCATTCCTGTACTGAGGGTGTTGTACAGTTACTTCCCCCCCACCTCTCTTCTGTCGAAATGCCTGACATTTCCTAGAATCATAGAATAGTTTGGGTTGAAAGGGACCTTTAAAGGTCATCCAGTCCAACCCCCCTGCAACGAGCAGGGACGTCTTCAACTAGATCACTAGATTTAGTGATGATGACTAGATTTTTTTGTCACTGGAGACAAAAAGACTATCTCCAAAAGCGGATGAGGAAAGATCGCAGCACGTGGAGCTTGTTCACCCACCACTCTGGCAGCAACCTGATGTACCTTTCGCTCATGCAGGAGCACGTGTCAGAAAATACTAGTGCCGTTTCTCAGCCGTAATTTGCGCCAGGAACTGAACTTCTGTTGAACTGCTGGCCACGCTGATACGGCCTCTGTCACCGATTTGCCTTTCACGGAAAAACGTCTTTCTTCTCCAGAATCGATACTTCCACGGTGCTTGCGCCACTGGGATGATGGTGATTTTTTTTAAAGGTATGTGTTTCAGGGGGATACCTGTTACCCGGAAGAATTAACATTGTTTCGGTACTTGAAAGCAGAAATGGAAAAATAAATGCAGAGTGAGAAAGAAGCAGTTTTCTGAGTAAAATAAACCAGGCTTTCACCTATCGCAGTGACTTGTTTATCCCAAAGAAACATCGTCTGAAGGAAATTCAAACTGGGGGAGGAAAGGGGGGAAAATGCTACGCAGAGGCGTAGAGTCACGGAACTGAGTGTTAGTTGAATAACAAAACCAATCATTTTGAACTCAGCAGGACGCACCTCTCAAAAAAACACAAGAAAAGAACAGTTGCAACTTGACATCTACTGCTGCTGGTTCAGCCCTGCCACGTGTTCATTAACACCTTCAGAAATGCCTGTACTCAGGCATAACGGGATCCTTTTTTCATGAGGAAAAAGGGACATGCTGTACCAGCTAAACGAAACCCTATTTCACCTTGTGAACAGGTAGCATGTAGCAAACAAAAGAGAGACTGAAAGATTCAGGATCGTTAAAAGCACTATGAAAGACCTGTCAGTGGCCAAAACATAACGACTTCTCTCACTTAATGTGTCCTTTCTTTTCAAAAAAGGCAGTATCCTAGCTACTTGGTAATTAGTAATCGACATCCCACGTTAGCTAGTCATAACTCCAGAGAATGTATTACCTCCAGGCTTTTAAAACAAGGAAAGGATTACGTCCTGTCAAGCCATATAAATTAAAAAAAAAAATAAATAAATTAATCCTGAGTCAGATATTTAAGAATAATACACAAAGCATTCCGTAAATCTTACAAGATGGCACAGCTGAGACAGGGAGAAGGATGGGACCATTCAGTTGTTAGTCTGCACCATCCAATTCACGTGAAAGAGAAAGAGAAAGGGTTCCCCACTGTGTTTCAGTGGTGAGCTCTAGGGTTCGACGTGTCGACATCCAACTAACGGCTAGCTGAAAATAATGAGTGGGCTGAAACATCCACATGAAGCCTTAGTCCAGGGAATAGCAACTGCCGGTTTTGTCCCTGACGGGGTGGGCTCCGGGCTGCAGGGACTTTGCCTGGGCGGGCAGAGGAGGGAGCTGCCCGCGCTCCTTGCCATCGCTTCTCTGGCTTCCTTCACTAAAGCAAAACTGGTGAATTTTCTAATTCAACAACTAAGAAAGCCCTGTGTAATTAACACAGAATAATAAATTTTATCTACTTCCTCCAGCAGCAAAGGAATCCCCCTTGCTTATCCTGCATAGAAACAGATTAAAACTGAGATTGCTCCAGACCTTATGCCTTAACAAAGACATAACCACTATAAAAAATAATTGAATATCATCATCACTATTTGCTATTATATCCACAGAGGTCATACTCATTTTACATATTATGGCTCTGCAGATTGTTTTTAAGTTGTTTTGCTATGCAATTCCAATTAGAAGATTATTCATTTATAAATGAATCAGGGTGTCAAGTCAGCCTGTCAAACTGCTTATAAGTAAAGCATAGAAGACAAATTGATTGAGCATGAGTTGTAAAAGCAGAGCAACGTACAAGGTACAAGACCAGACAGCAGAATACAACACAAATGTAATGATCAGGGCCACAGGACTGCAGGTGGAAAGGAAGAGCAATGATACTGATCAGCAGAAACTGGAGGAATACCGTGACTAAAACATAGCACAAACTGAGGGAATAACATGGATAACATACAGCACATAACATCACGTCTCTTTTATTGGCAGCAAGGTTTTAACCTCTGAAAATAAAATGAAAATTGTTCATTTACTAAAATCAATTTGCAAGCCAGCCTCGGGGAAATGTGCACATGCCATAAGAGAAAATTTACTTTTGCAAGATATATCAGATCCTGGCAACGACATTAGTTATTAAGATGACACATGAAGTTACACAACACTTTCTCTAGAAAAAGTGAAAGTGCATACTTAATGCAGGTAACAGTCGGGGGGGAAAAAAAGAGCTTTTCCTAGCAGGTGCAAAATTTGGTGTGAACTTTACGTCTAGTTCAAGGCAATAATCCAAGTGAGAACAAGGTTGAAGCTCCCATTACCTCCATCCAGAGCAGGGGAGCAATATCAGCTTAAGTTGCATAAGGCTGCAACTAATTGTAATTGGGTCTGTCAGTTGGAAAGCTTGCTGGGAATGCTTTGACTGAAGGCCCTTTTTGTAAAATAAAAGAATAAATAAAATAAATCAAAATACCCACAGACCAATTTGGACCAAAATTTTATGGGAAAAGGTCAGCTATTAAAACTAATCTCTTTGCAAAATTTTTTAGGTGCTACTATCAAGAAAATCACATATTTTAAAACCTAGATTTTTAAAACAGGAATAAGGCTTAAAAAAAAAAAAAAAAAGAGCAGCATTTGGAAAGTGAAATACTGCTTTAAGTGATCCAAAATACATTTACTTCCATCCCTCAAGGTACAGCATCAAGATTTTTATTTCTCTTTGGGAATGGAGGAGAAGAGCTCCAAAAATCTATCCCAGGACAGCTTTTTACAGCAGTTCTGGCTTAGATGTAACCTCAACTAGGTCAGTGGGCTCACCACCATTTTAAATAAGCTACATCTAGATCTTTTATATCCCTTATGATGTTTATATAAGGTATTCAGCATTGTTTCAACTCTTTTGTGCAAGGAAGCTCTCTCTGTAGCCTTTCCCCCCACTCTAGTACTAGTATTCATGGTTTTGTTAAAAAGGAACACTCCCAGAGAAATGATGAGCACCGCAACCATACAGGTGCAATTGCTGAGCTTTTTCTGCCCTGACAGCTCCTGATCATCACAAGCCACACAATACCTAGAAAAATAATTGCTCAACAGACTGAACAAATACTTTTCAACAATACCTTAGGTCTTGAGACTATGAAAAAGACTTTTAAAACAAACAACTCCATTCTATATGCCTTTCCTTACACACCACATAACTGTTAAGAGGTCTAACCACTCCTTAGCCAGCAGTTACTTAAAACAGCATTTTCCTCATCTGAGCTCCTAAGTATCCCTACCTGCATGTTTAATACACTAAACAAAGTCTCTACTCTCATTTTCACAGTCCCATTCCAATCAGAGGGACTGCTTGGGGGGTCCCAGGTGCATCCTATAAAAGAAACAGCAGATAACTGCTTTGAATTTAATGGAAGCTCTTTTTTGACAAGCACAGCAAAAATCTGCTTTAAAGCGAGACAAGAAAACATTCTCCTTTTCCCCTATGTTACTAGTAATTCTGACTTCTCTAGTTGTGAAATGCTGTTCTTGAATCTATATCATTTCTTTAACAGTTCATCAAAGATAGATGCAGATCTCTCCTGCATCTCCCTTTGCTTTATGGGGAACACATAGATGTTTGAAAGCTCCCTTAACAGGGTAATTATTGCCTGGTGTAATTTACTGGCTAGTATAATGCTCTGAGAGGCATTACAAAAAGAAAGAACTCACAGCAGCTGAGACTAGGCACTATGTGCCTCTAAATGACACCGAGTGGATTATCTGTGGTAGAAGAGAGCAAATAAATATACAAGTTTCAGGCAAGATTTGTCAAACATCTCTATAAAACTAAGTTTTATTTTGCTTTTTTTGCCATTTTGTGTGCTATTTCCCTGTTGATGCACTGTATTGCAGAAGTATCCTGGCTGTGACAAGATCAGTTTTTTCCCAGTATAACTTTCAGGAGTAAGAGTGTAGGAAAACTTTTAACGAGAGCGCTGAGAGCGGTGCTTGTTTCTGAACGTCCCTCAACAACCAGTGCCTGCGCAATGGTCATTTCCCTGGCTCTGCATAAACCCAGCTGAAGAGACTGGAGACTTTCAAGTAAGGTGTGGGTTTGTGCACATCAGAGAGTAGATGCTCTTTGAGCTATCTAGTGGGTTATGAGAGAAAACTCGGAAGGGGAGGGATGAGGCAGAAACTTTCCTTGTCAGAAAAATCAGCTTCTACCTCAGACTGTTAAAAGAGGTGAGATCTACCTCAGGGAAGAAGCCAAGCTGCATCCTTTCAAAGACTTACGGACAAGTAGTACTTTTAAAAGCAACAACAACTACAACTCCAAAACTTCTTTTGTTAAGTCTTGCCTCCTGTCAGCCCATTGTAGTGCCAGGCTGGGTCAATTAGGGAGCTCAGACGAGCTGCAGCGGGACTCGTGAAGGGATGTAAGGGGAAGTGGGAGCTCAGTAAGCTGAAGCGTCACATCCAAGGTTTATGACGGCCGCTAAGACTTTTGCCCCCAGAAAGGAGAAGAGGTGCAGGGACTGAAATCTAAAACGTGCCTGAGAGGCTCAGAAGTTAATATTGATCCTGACGTCCAGCTAGATCACGAGCATGTAGGCTTCACAGTCGGCTGTACTTCCGCAAAAGGGTGCAAAGGCGCCTGAGAGAGCAGAGACATATGTTGGTGCTATATGGTAAGCCCACCTGGCCCAGCACTAGGTGAGCAGTGTTATAAGTTTGGGTTGTGAGGCCAAAGGATTGAGGGAATAAACCCAAACTTATCAGCAGGGTTCGTTCTCTCACGTAAACTTCATACCGCCAAACTGCATCTGGACTTACCCGCTTTATGCCTTGTCCGCTTGGGCCCCTCTGTACTTCCCGGGATTCCCAGTCCTGCAGTTAGGGCTGGGATAAGAAGGAAGCCATGTCTATAGGAGTAATATCTGTGGAGATGAGAGGCTGAAAGGCATTGCATCAATAAGATGGCCTAACATTCGTTAGCTCCAGAAAATTGCTTGACGCAACTCAGAACTGCATTACGTTACCAAATGATGGTGCCAGCGTGCTGTGCCCAGGTGAGGGATGACGCACCAGAGATGTCAGAGATGGGCCATGTGGCAGGAGGAGCACAGTCACTTATGTGAGCTAACACGCAGAGGTGCAATCCCTTTTGAAATCAGTGCAAAATCTTTCTTCCTGCTGAGCTCGATTTTGGAATCTAGTATGTTCATTAAACATAAAAATTGTGCAGCCCTCATATCTGGGGGACTGTGCTATAAGATTTCATCTGAAATGACCTCCAGCTCAGAGAAGGCCAGCAATTTCACCTCCTGCAAATTAATCCTACACAAACCCAGTATGATGCATGAATCATGTAAAATCTTTCTGTAGTATTTTTAAGGCCTAGGGGGACACTCCTTCAGAGGATGAAAAAAATAACCTGATATTTGCAGCCAGGACCTATTGAGTATCATTTTTAAAAAGCTGGCATTTATCAAACACTGTTGAATGGATACATGTTGTCTGGAGTTTTGCAAAGAATTTCTAGTTACCTATAGGTGTGTAGTCCAGATCTTGAGTCCTTTCCAAAAAGCAGGGAGAAAGATGGAGTACTGGTCTTTTGAAGACTTCTCCTCCAAAGAATCCTTGGAGAAAAGCCCAAAAGCTGGATTCCCAGTGGTATCTTCAGGAATTTCATGCCTGACAAGGGGAAAAAACTGGTGATCTAAGTAGCTGTATTCCCTGGTGTTGCCGCGGCTGTAACAGAGGCTGCCCCAACAGGGATTTGGCACGCTGCTTTACAGGACCTTTATACCATCCCCAAACAAAGTGCTACTCAGCAAGGGGAGCCGCCTGGCTTTGTATTTTAACAGATGATCAACAAAAGATGTGGGGCAGCCACACTTGTAAACAGAGACTTTTAAAAGTCTTGGCTATTCTTCAGATGTGCTATAATCCTTCAGGCACAGTGAAGCCCTGCCCACAGAGGTCACAGCAGTAGCTGTACATAAAGAATTTGGAAGTATATTTTTGTAGGGGGAAAGAAAAAAAAATAAATTCTGCTGCAGGTTCAGTGCTGTTGTACTTGAACCCCAGTTACTTCACTTTCCAGGGCATGTTAAGGATGAGTAGAATTTTATCCAAAGCCTCCAGCTGAGGGAGATCTGACTGTTGGGGATAGCTAAAGATCTGGACTGATGAATGCTGATCAGTTTATGGACAATCATTTACCTGGATGACTAATCTAATGATGAATAATGAATAAGCACCACATTTAGGGAAACTGTGATCCTCTTTGAAAGTGTTTGAAAACAAGGCAATAAAAAGCAGATTTTCTGGGGTGAAATGGTTGTTTTGCAGCTTGTCCAGCTCTCAGCCAGCCTCTGCAGCAATTCAGCTTCAGCAATCGGTTCCAGGCTAGTCGTAAGGTTGTCAGGAGAAACCTCCATTATAAATGATTCATTTTATGTTTTTCTCTGCTGATAAACTAAACAGGGCTAATGCATCAGGCCTGAACCCTGCCCCATGGTTGTTCAAACTATTAGTGTAATCCTAGGCGTGGTTTTGAATTGTGTTGACTAGGATTTGCCCAGGCAAAACCCAGGCGCGGTTTGGAGGCTAATGTAGACCAAGAACCTTTCCCATTACGCAGATTCGGTACAGTCACCCTGTGTTGGGGGACACACAAGTGTAACTGCAGAGATGTAGCTGTGTCGTAACACCGTACCTCAGTGCCAGAAAACAGCTCTCGGCCCGTTTAATACGAGTTTAAACACTGCATAAATTAATGTATACAGCAATAATCTGCAAAATTCCCTGAGACGCCCATCTTGCTTTCCTGTCCAGAAACAGAGTTTGTACTAACACAAAGTTGAAGGTCACTTAGACAAACTTAGTTTTCATCAAAGCTATAAGAAGGTTTGTGAAAAAGGTACAGTCGCGGGTCAGGAACCTTTTCCACGATCCCTGTACTGGACCGGGTGTCCCAACCCCCCAGCAGTATAAACCGTTGAGTCTCCTCCCAGCGCACGGATCTGGAGATGTATTTTTCTTCAGTCCCAAAGGAGGCACTTAGAGAGTTGTAAAGGGAATCACATAGCAGTTAGGAAAAATAATGCTTTAGCCACACTACTCTGTCTGAGACAGCTCATTACTTTTCCCCAGGCTGCTTTCTCAGGGAGAAATCATACACTTACACCTTCAGAAGAAAAGCTGAGATCCTCCTTTGCCACTTTCATCCTTTCAATGAGTAAACTGAGTTTCAAGAACTGATTTTGACCATGGAAAACAGGAACGCTTTTAAGAATAATCAAGTTCCCTTTAGTCTGGCTCAGCCATAATCAGCTGATGTCAAATTGCTTCTTTGAATAGCACAGAATATAATTAGGACAGGAATAACTATGTACTTACTACCTGTTAGCAAATTCTGACTTCTTCATAGTGAGCTTTATATTTAGATTTTATATACAGATCTTAGTTTCCTATATGTCAAACAAGTCTCTCTGTGTATTTAAAGAAACAGTCTATTTCACATTTATGATAAAGTGCTTCACAGCAAGCCACATCAAGCTGCTGCAGGATGTCACTTCAGTAATTTTATTAAATAAGATTAACATACATGATACTCAGACTCTTGACTTGTTTGAGGGATGTCTATACGAGTACAGAATTACAATGGTCCCTGCCATGTTTTTTGTTAAATTGAGAGAAGACAAGCATGGGCATTGGAGTAGTCCTCAAACAGTTTCACTTTTTGAAATCTCTCAGGATTCTTTGAGAAACCTCCTAGGATGAGAAGTTTTTGTTTTTCTCTGAGCTTGAACATCTTTGCATAGTGAGAGGCAAAGAATCTTGACGAAATTCACAAAAATTGTGTTGCAGTGCTTTTTCAAACAACTTGTTTTTATAAGTGACTGAAGGGACACTACTTTTCATTGCCAATAGTAAAATACAAATGAGAGTGAAAATGCATTACCTTTAATGATTTAAATCTTATTTTTATTAATTTTATTTGTACAGGAAGAGTTGTATCAGCTTTGCTAGTGTGTTTGGGCTAAAGTATAGCTTCCTTTTGCAAATCTGGAATCTCTCTGTCGTTACTGGGGAAGTCTAGCATCATTCTAGCATGTAATATGGTTTAACAGTCTGGGGGTATAGTTTCAGAGAAAACAGCGCTAAGTTATTTTCTGTGTTGTGACTTTGGCTCTGCTTTAGAGGGGTGTTACTATGCTTATTAATAATCTAAACTAGAACTAGATCAGACATTTTTTCACTTTGATCACTGATCAGTCATCTGAAAAAGATCCTTAACAGTCAAATACCCATTGCCCAAGGGACAAATTTTCATGAGATTAGAGTACAATTGTATGCAAAAATTCCATGTAATCAAGCAAAAAGGCTTTAGTCCTAAGTGTCTGATTGAACTATTGTGTGGTGGATAAGGTTGTTTGACAAACTGCTGAATTTATGCCAGGTAGTTCACACTTTCTTCTCATTACCTGTGGCATCTTTTTCAACTGTTGTAAATTACAGAATGTTTTAAAGAAATGAGAATGGCAGAAGGAATCAGTCAAATGTTTAGGTCTGAAGACTGAACTCATCACCCAAATCTGGCCACTTTCAATGATTTGGGGCATAGCAGTGATAAATACCAACAGAAATCCAGTGCCATTATTCTTGAACATGAGAGAGATGAATCATGCAATATGGCCTCACAAATGCATACGTGCATGTGAGTGTGTGCATAGGGGAGCTGGAGAAAATAATTAAGATTTTGACTGATGATAATTTAAAAAGAGAATTTTCTTTAATTTTTTTCACACAATAAGTCTCTTGAATGTCTTAATGATACATCAACTTGAAATTGCTGCAACTTCTCTTCATTGATTACAATTAGCACAACTCTAATTTTTAAAGTTACAACTTAATAGCAATGTACCTGATTGCTATTTTTTCTGTTTCCAACACGTAGTGATAAAAGGCTTCCAGAAAGTAGTACTTCAGTTGTAATAGAGGGCAAGGACTGGAGACTACCTAAACCAGATAAACTCAGAATATATTCATGCTATATAATGTAAGAGAAATGGTCAGGAAATCAAATTTCAGTCCCCTGAATATCATCCATATTCAAATAATTTCTTCCAACTCAAACCACATCAGGACATCCTAAACAAATCCATATTCATAGCGCTGAAAATCTTTTTGGTTTAGAATTATATCTGGCTTCTGGCTTTGCTAATAATTTTAGCTGACTGGTTTGGAAACACGACCTCTAGCTACCCAACATTTTCTGTTGCAAAGTTACCAGACCTTGAAGTACAGCAGTGAAATTCACCTGGCATCGGTGGACAATCTCATTGCAAAAGGAAAATGAGAACATTTTAGCCAGTGGCACTAGATTTCCTTCTAGTCTCCAAAGTACTAAGCTCACTGACCTGTTCCAGTCCCCTGAGCTCAAGGTACAGTGATTTTGCACCAAATACGTTGTCTGCTACCATCTGGAAATCGAAGCTGAACAGAAAAATAACTTCACCACTTGTCCAGGATTTCTGGATAGCTCAGAGAAGCGACAACTGTGCATGAACAGTCAAGGTGCGCTGGACTCCTGGCCAAGGCACAGACCGACTCCACCGCATGCCGGCAGCGAGACGGACGCTTGCAGAACAGATCAGAGGACTCTGCATGTCCTCCCTATCAGAACCGCAGATGCACAGCAGCAGCCGTGTGCCCTGGGTACACAGCATACCCCTCTCACGTGTCAGAGGGCACGTGCACCCACATTCCCTGCTGAGATTTCCCAGCAAAGGGGAAGAGGGGCGAAGGAACTTGATGAGATAGCTCACTTGAGAATCAAGATGTGATCCAGGTGGACAAGCCGTATGGAGAAATGACAAGATTTCTGGCATATCCCCAGCACTAGCCCAGTTTAGCCATGCTTCAGCGTATGCTCTTTCACGAGCTGGTTAAAAGTCAGCTTCTTCCACAGGAAGTTTCTGTTCTGGAACTTCTACAGGAAAATCACTTTCTGTCCAGGTGGAAGTTATAGCACCTCTCTGATCGCTCCCTATCTGTTCCTCGCTCAGCTGGTGTTAGAATTTGCCTGTTATGGTATGCCTCCTAAAAGATATTTAGTGACAAGAAAACAGGCAAAAGAACAAACACAGACCCGCCGTATCTAAGCGTTCATTCTGACGTACACATGACGATATACACTGTTTTGCCTCTCAGCCTCACCCCGCTTCCATTCACCTTTGTAGGGCTTGTGTCTCATATGTTCGCTCTGCAGCGGCATCTTTCTTCTTCCACAACTCTGCACCAGGTGGGGATGAAGGAGTAAGCAGACACGGCATGAAAGTGTATTCTCCACCCTCAGCCTACTGTCTCGGCAACCAGACCATGTATATATGGGTAAATACCTGACTTAACTTGTTATTCTTCACATATGACCCTGTCCTACTGTGGCACAAGAACAGGGAGTCTTGTGCACGTGGATTTCCAGACCTCTGAGAGTTCTTCAGCTTTGGAAAAGTATTTACTCCAAAATTGTTTAATGTTTTGATATATGCTACAATGATTTAGTAATATTTAGTATGAACAGTAGTCTGATAGAAGGCTGAATAAGTAACAGCAACCCCATTATGTTTTATCAATCAATCCTGTAATCTGATCAAAATAGATACCGAACTAATTAAATAGAATCATCCTTCCATAAACTCATATTGATTACCACTAGTTCTATTACCAGACTTAATTTAACATGATGCTTTTTTTTTATTGCTTTCAAATGGCAATTTTGTTTCAAATTTATTCAGACTTTCCAAAGATACACGTATGTACCATACATTTACAGAAATCACTCTTGCACATGAGCATTTTGTGCATGTGGGAAAAATCGTGAAGGAAAATGGTTGTTGTTGTTGTTTCTCATGCAACTCTTAATAACAGAACCACCATGTACTTAAGTGGAGGCAGAGCCCATTTCTAGAATTCCCAGACTAATTCCATCCACCACTTCAGTAGATAAATGGAATCAAACAATGAACTGCACAGATCTGCTTAAGCACATGCTTAAAAGGTGTGCTGAATTGGATATTCAGCTTCCAGTTTCTTAAAACTTCTCAAAATTAAACTGCATGTTTTCTACTTGTAAGTACAGGATAAAATATCAGATTATTTTCACAAGGACAAAGCTGCTTCTCAAGTCAAGAGGCCAAATTCTGATTGCAGGTATATCTCGGAGAGCCCATAGTCACTCCTAAGACATCTTAGGAAATGAGAGCCCAGACTAGCCCAGGAGAAGCCATGTGTATTTACAGAGGAGCAGAACTCGTGGTTTTTCTTTGAAATGATGGCAAGCAACGTCAGAAAGTGAGTACCAAGAAAATAACTCAAGTCTTAATATTTCTCAGTTATCAGCTAAAGAAGAAGAAGTTAATCTTGGAGGGAATACTTCATTTGTCATACCTGTTAAAATGGAAAGAGAAATATAACTTTGAGATACTTAAACTGTTGTGGGGTTTTTTGGCTTTTCTAAAGATGCCCATTGATTTTCTGTAGCTACACATGCATCTCATGGATAATTCTAAAACAAAAATATTTACTCCAGGTCTTCAGCTGTCTTAAGTATAATCTTAAAGTGGTATGTAGAAGCTAGCTGAAGAAGCTAGGTGAAGAACAGCGTTGAAATGCTTGAATCTTTAAGGGTCAACTAACCATAGAAATGTTGCTAAAGCCAACATATTCAGCCTCAGGAATTGTATGGGACTGAATGAATAAATATCTTAATGTCTCTACAGCTACTAATAAAAACATAAAGAAATACTTGCAATGCATTCATAGCACAAGTGTAGCTTTGTCTGTTCAGTGTAGCTCTTCTTATTTCCATCTGCCCTTACTATAATTCTTCCCTTTTAATAAAGAAGAAAATCACTTTGGGTCTGGCTGAAATAAATATTTATTTTTGAAATCTGAAATTTAAAGTTGTTAACTTTAAAAGATCAATATTAAGGCTTCTAAAGACCATAGCTGAGAACAAGGGAGGTGATTCTTCCCCTCTGTGTGGCACCGGTGAGGCACATCTGGAGTGCTGGGTCCAGTCCTGGGCTCCCCAGTATAAGAGAGACATGAAAATACTGGAGCAGGTCCAGCAAAGAGCCACGAAGATGATTTAGGGACTGGAGCACCTGACATAGGAGGAGAGACTGTCAGAGTGGGCCCTGTTCAGCCAGGAGAAGAGGAGGCTCAGGGGGATCTTGTCAATATTTAAAAATACCTGATAGACGGCAGTAAAGGAGATGGAGTCAGACTTTTCTTACTGGTGACCACTGACAGGACAAGAGACAATGAGCACAAACTGAAATAAAGGAAACTCCACTTGATGTAAGAAAACAACTTATTTAAAAAAAAAAAAATTATTGTAATAGGTGTCAAGCACAGGGGTTGCCCAGAGGGTTTGTAGAGTTTCCATCCTCTGACGTATTTAAAACCTGCCTGGACATGGGCCTCAGCAACTGGCTCTAGTTGATCCTGCTTTGAACAGGGGGCTGGACTAGACCATCCTCAGAGGCCCCTCCCAACCCCAGTCATTCTGTGATTCTGTGAACAAAAGTTTAATTTGTATTTTTAAGCCTAGCTCCTCCATCAAGATTCAGCTGTCTAGCCAGGATCAGGAGTACAGCATACACATTCTCATTCTGCTACAGCCTTCTGCAACTTACCTGCAGGACTGGTGCCTGACCAGATATGAAAAAGGCAAATTAACAGCATTTTCAAACATGAGATGAGGGAAAATTATAAAATGGCTAATAATTCCAGTTTCTTTTATTACTTTCTGAGAAAAATCTTTCACTTTTTTATTTTTATCACTTCCTCTACTTCCTTAATTTGTCTGTGGTCTAGGAGGAGATATAACTACTTCTTCTTCCCCTTTTTCTTACACATTTTGTTATTCAGAGAGCAGTGCTGAAAGAGATTTTGTCCCTAAAGCACTGTGATCTTTCCTTGGAGAGACACTCAGCCCTATTTGGCATGAAAGTCAAGTGGTTTAACAGTAGTATCACAGACTCAGAAGAGCTTTGTGAAGTCTCAAGGACCATTACAAATGGCCAGGGTTAACAGTATGACACATATCTCTTCGGTCTGTTGTGGCTTAATTGAAACCATGGGGCAAGTCAGACATCCAAGAATAGGATCTGTATATACCGCCAGGTCTCATGTCTCATAGCATGTGTAAGTACTAGTGTTTTCATGCAAAATCATAGCAGTGTATGGAAATGCCACTTCTGCAACCATTAACTTTGTCTTAGAATGGGCTACTTACAACCTCCTTTTAAAGGTGTCTAGCTGCCACCCCCACCTCCCAAAATAGGCAAAGAGCCCTTTTTCTTTTTGCCTTGAGGATGAAACTCCACAGTGCATTATTCCTTTTCTCCACCAGCTCAGAGCTTAGCCCGTGTATCAAATAATCAAGAGGAATATGAGGGTACAACTTAAATGTAACTGAAATCAGTCAGGGCTTGGATGTGGTGTAAAACAAACTGTTGTGACTGAAGTTACAAATCCTTACATTTTACATAGGCACCCAAATTTAGCCTTTGTCTTCTTATGAATCCAGCATTCAATAAGGAAAATAACAATATAGAAGTAAGGATTACTCCGACTGCTTTATTATCGTAATAAGTGACAGCGTTGCAGCCACAGTGTTCTTTCCAGATGTACTCATGAGCATGTTTATAAGTGTTGGTTTAGGAGTAACTTTTCAAATATTTAAGCAGATGGAGCATCTGCTTCTATCAAGTCTATAAAGAGGGTGGGGTGTTAATAAAGACTTCATTATTGGCACAGCAAATGTGAGAAAGATTACTGTTGCTTGTAAAAGCAGTAAACACTGTGAGAGGTGCAGTCTGCATACGGATGGTGAAAACTTTCCAAAGGTCTCTGCCTCTCTCATCATTAGACTGTATTAGCAGCCTAGCAAAACCGGAGCTCTCTATTAAAGAGACAGGAGCAAGGCAGGATAAAATGCTGGAAGAAAAGCCACATGGCAGTAATCATGGTGAATAACTCTAGCTGTAGAATTTCATTAAATGAAATTAACTTTACAGTCACGATAAAATTGGAAATACTAAAGGTTATGTTCTTTCTGGAGAGAAAAACCTAGTTGTTTCAAGTTTAGAGGGAATCACGTAGGCATTTGAAAGTGTCTGCAAATGTGCTATTAAGCCCTGAAGTTCAGCTACAATGAACCATGAAAGAGGAGCAGAAATCTACATATAGGTGTAATATAAGGTGTAATCATATTAAAATTACATGAGATCTATGAATCTACATGTGGGTGGACATGTGCACAGCTGCAAGTCCCGGGAGGGGAAGCTTCAAGGACGTCAGTCTTTATTGCTATGGAATGTGACATGTATTAGTTTACTATTCCTCTTACATTGTTAGCTTGCTATTCACTTTGCTACTGTTGTCCTCTCCTGTGGTAAATTTAATGATTGCAGTGAGAACATTGCCAACACTTTTCTTGTCTCTTTGCAGCCCCAACAATTGCAATCTCTTACATGAACTGCTATTTAATTGCAGTGCCTTCTCTCCTCCCACACAGTGGTGTTCAGCATATTTTTAGAATTCCTAATAAAAAATTATCACCCTCAAAGTCTTAGACGTCTAAATTGGGACACATGGTTTCTGGATTCCACCCCCAGCCCTGTTGTGATGTTCAGAAAAGCAGCATGAGATCATTGTTCTCTAAATACGTAAGACACAGCATGGTCATTTTGGTGTTCATTTGAATATTCACCAGAACATCATTATCCATATTACTGTTATTTGCATAGCAATACAAATTAGTTTTGAGTGACTTCTCAGAACAAAGTCGTCTTTGTTTACATCTGAAACATGCATACAAGGAAAAGGGTGGTTTTGGTCATGAGGGGAGGAGCACAGGGAGTGTTTGCCAGCCAGAGTTCTTATTTATAAACGCTCTCATTTCTACATCTAAAACAATGAACAAACTAATTAAGGTTGTAGCACCATTTGAGTTACCTGTAATCCTGGTGGCGTTCCCTGCGGGGCAGTTCCTCAGAGCAAAGGACCGAGTCTCTCCAGGAGCTTCACATTAAAGTGTGTGTGTATACATATGTATGCGTGTATATATATTTATATATATATATTTTTTTTTTACACATATACATGCGAAGCCTGCTGTCATGGTTTAACCCCAGCCGGCAACTCAGCACAGCGCAGCCGCTCACTTGCTCCCCCCCCAACACAGTGGGATGGGGGAGAGAATCAGAAAAAAAAGATAAAGCTCGTGGGCTGAGATAAGAACAGTTTAATAGAACAGAAAGGAAGAAACTAACAATGACCCTAATAACAACTATAAAGTGACAATAATAATTAAAGGATTGGAATACCAGCACTACATCAGCTGCTAGGAAGACAATTAACTCTATCCCAGCCGAAACCAGGACACCTGCCAACAATCAAACAATATCTTGCAAGTTGGTGATGGAATGCTGCCTGGGAGCAACCATTCTGTCATTGAATTTAACCTTGTTCAGCTGCCACATTAACCCCTAGTGTTCCCTAGTACTGCTTTTGGTTTTTTCCCTGCTAGTATGTGACCACCCTTTTCCTAGCCTAATACAATCAAAAAGGAATGAATAAAATGGAATTTAGTTTTATGCATGGTTACAACTTTTCTATACAATGCCTTATCACCATAATTAGCTTTACAGTACTAAACCAGAAACTGCTATAGTGTGTTGATGGGAAACACCACTTTCCAAATTTTAGCCACAGGATCCAGAGCTGCAGGATGTATTTCTTCCCATGCTAGATTTCCTTTTGTGCTGAGCAGACTTTTTTGTGATTTTGGGGGGGGGGGGGGGGTGTTGGTAAAGTCCAACAGCACATTTTGATTAACATCAAAGGAGAGCACACAAGTGTATTTAGTTAGGATGAGTATCTCACTGCAATTCACTATGTACAGCCTAAAAGTGTTTATTTAAAGCAGATTTATATACAGTTTAAATTTATTCTTCAGAATCCTAGAATTTAACAGCATGCCTCTGGAATCAAAAGAATACCTGTGCCTTGTGTGTAGATTAGTAATGTTTCAGAAACATCCTATAGTTTGAGATACTCAACTATTTAACCTGAGTGCATGGTATTATCAGCAAATACCAGTTACTCCTGCAACAAGGAAGGTAATACTCTCTTTTCAAAATGGCAGTCTTTGGGACTTAACTGGGGAAAAAAAATGCTGATGTCCAGTAAAACAGCAGAACAAGAAATGTTCATGGCTGAAGAGAATTAATACAGACTTCATCTAAATTTTTACTCCAGAGAATGGTATTTTATTAACTCTGATGTTTCAGATATTCTTTTAAATCTCTAAAACGTTATACTTTTACCAACATAAATATATTTAAATTATGTTTTCAATGTCATATTTTTCTTAAACCAGTCTTCTACACTGAAAAGCTCATAGAAGAACACATTAAAAATGTTCTGATAAATCTTCCAAGCAGCTGAAACTCCTGAAATGTAACCATGGGTCTTAGTTCAGTGAACAACAGTACATGTCCACAGAACAAACAGGAAATACTTCAGCTGATATGTCATCCCAGTGACAATAGTCCACTAATTCTACTTTCATGTCTCCTTCGTATGATTCAAAATGAGCAGGATTCAGGTGAACACATAGAACTGAATACTTAACAGTCCTCTCTCTCTTACTCTTACCTGCCCTGCTCTCCTTACCTTTCTTGCTTTTTCCATATCCCCTCCCAAACGATAGCTTCCCTCCCTCTAAATCGGCATAGCACACACCCTTATAATATCACTCCCATCTCCTCTTTACCTCCAAACCCCAAAACAGTGGAACTCCTGTAAAAAATTGTTTGCATTGTGTTCATTCTTCTTCTGGGCTACTGTTTTCCCTTGAATATCAAAATGTCTTCTAATCTTGAAGATTTGGATTGTAAATTCTTTGGCACAGGATTTATCTCTTATTCTATGATTATAGCTATAACAAGGTAATTTCATATGATACAGTCTTTACACACTACCAAAATAAAATTAATCAATCAGTGACATTTTATGATACTCTTTTTAATCCTTGTTATACCACAGAATGGATGCTACACTTTCTTTCCTTTCACTTACAGCTTCAGAGTAAGCATTGTCTTTACAACCAACAACTGAGACTGGAAGTTAGATATTTTGTATCCTGTACGGGGACAGCCTTTTCGATTATTCATCTGATAACACCATCTTTCTCTTAGCACACTGTTACTGTCAACTTTCCGCTTTGCCATAAACAGCATAAAATGAGCATAACAATACATTCCATTGGGTTGGGTTTAATTATTATTAAGCAAAGGATTGTTGGCTGGTCTCCCTCTCCCCCACTTTTCAGAATGAATGACCACAGAAAAGGTAATCTTTTCCTGGGCAATCAGTTTTATTATTCTCAAATAGATTAACTTGGAGAAGGACTCAGCGAAACAAGCTGTGACACAGATTATGGAACAGTAAGGCTTGAAAGATTCCTGAGAGCCATGGCCAAATACAAAAATGTATATGAAGCAAAAATGAGGATAAGCCAGAAAATATTTTAAGGATGAGTAAGGGAAACGCCAAAGAGGCACATCAAATAGAAAGCTCTTTTGTTCACTCAAGCAAGCCAAAACCTGAATGTGAGGACAGTGAAACCACAGAGAGAATGTCATCACGCTACTCTCCACTACATCAACAGTTTGCTGAATTTTTTCATTCTTTTTGTACTGGTATGCTTTCAGGTAGATTTCACATAGAAATCCTTGTGTTTCAGAGGTAAATGAAGGGAGTATCTGTAGGGCAATACATACTATATTCTTAAAGCGCAATGGAGAACCAGTAGGACTGGAAAGCCTTTAGGCAGAGCACAATAAAGAAGAATAGCTTTAAGGAGACGATATTTCCTTTAGGTTAAGAAAGTTCTTCATTTATTGCAAAAGAAAGTGACCTTTTTCTGTCTGAAAACAGGTATCTCCTTAACTGTTAATTTGTGGATGAGCAGCGTGGTGATAGGGAATCATCATTCAGGCAGGTGGTCTTGGTGACTCGCAGTGCTATTTTAAAAGTTTATCCACAGATTGTCAGCACCAGTGATGTCCCTGAAAGAATAACTGGCTTAGAAATCATGAGGATCATCAGAAGCTCCAAATATTACGTAAGTTAATTAGCATCTTGTTATAAAGCAGCTCTTCATGGCACTTTTTTTTTTTTTATGTGCGTCGTAAAAATAGAATATGAAGATAACGTAAAATCTGCGCCAACCCTTGGGAGATGCAGCCATACAGTGACCCTAATTATCAGGAAGGCAAGTCACACAATATAAAACAACAGTGAAGAAGATGGAAGGGAATAGTACACCTTATGTAGCAACTCTGTCATCCAGGCTTCTTAGAAGACAATAAAGGCGGTGGGCTGCCTCAGCTGCCTGAAGCTCCATCTCCTCAGTAGTGTCCCATGCAGATTTATTTGGACGTTCATGGGCAGTTTACCGAAAGGAACTTTGGGGAACCCTCCTAAGACACTGGCCTCCAGGACTTCCCTTCAGAAACATTGGGTCTCCTTACTTCCAGTCGCCACAGCAATGACAGTATGTAGGGAACATCACAACTGTGAGAATTCAGTGACCGTCTATTTTTCCTCAGATAGTCATCTTGCGTCACTTCCATGCAAAAGAGGTAGTGTAATATGGAAGAAGATGCTCTAAACAGGTGGAAAAGAAGGGATAACTCACTGAGGTGAAGAACAAACTCACAGCAGAAGCTTTTAGAAAATAAAATAGAAAATTGAAAGCAAAAGTTGCCTTCACAAGTCCACTCATCTGGTTGCTGAGCAACACGTTCATTCGTAACAATCACTGAGCTAGATTAAACATGGTTTTTCTCTTTGCTGGAGGTGATATAAAGATTTCTCAGTCTGTAATCAAGAGACAGCCAAACTTTGAAAAATACACAATAAACCAGCAGGCTTCATCTGAAATCCAATTTATTTCTTACTCTCTGACAATAATTTCTATAACCAAGTGCGAGAGGTTTGGTCAATCTTACTTCCTTACTTCATGCTTTGCAACTCAATTATGCTGCCATATAGGGAAAAGATAATTATAGCACTTGAGAAGCACTTTGTATTTCCAAAGCTCTATTCAGAAGCTAATTACTAAAAAGTGATATAGCTTGACCCCTCTGGCTGTATATCCTGGCAGGGCTACACTCAAGGGACAATTCTGGGACGTTAGCAGCCCTCACAGTCTGTCCTGAACTGTGCCACAGATTTCCTGAATGAGTCTTGTGAGATAACTTAGGTGCAAATTTTGCTGATCCTAGTCACACTCAGTCTAAACAAATAACTTACAATTACCTCATTAGGATTTCATTAGTCCAGCTGACTAACACTGTACTCTGTGAATAGCCTTAATGAGGGATCTTCACCGTGAACAGAGTTAAGGAGAAATAATAAACAGACAAACCAAAAGAACAAAAAATTGTCCTTGGAGATTAACATTTTTTTTTACTTCAAATGAGTAGTGAACCAAGTAAAAATATACTTTTCAAGACTTTTCAGCCTGAAAGTATTTCCTTAAAACCCTGAAGCATTCAGAGAGCTGGTTCCAGAGTCATTAACTGTGGAAAACTATCTGCATAGATATTATATTCTTACAGCACAAAACCAGAAGACATATGATAATTAAGGTACAGAAAGAAAAGATTTAATGTTAGATGCATGGTCTAGCCTCTTGGTTAATGTTTGCAAGCTACATACAGCACAGTAACAGGTTTATCTGCTATCTGTATCTGTAAGTCAAACCAATGAGTAATGTTCCTTTGTCGTCACTACCAGAAAGAAAACACAGTTATCTACACATATTCTCAAAAAGACTTTGATGTCTAAACTATCAACAAAACTCTTTTCTCTTTCCATATGTTAAGTGCCTTAGAGTATTTCTAATGTTGTCTGAGGAAGGTCTACAAAATTGTGGGACCCCTTGTACTTGCATGAAAGACTGGGCAAGGCCTCTTGCTAAGAGAAACAATGTATTGTCGGTTACTCCTATGAAAATAGTAAAGCCCTCGTGTAGGTGGGATATAAAGGTAAAATTTCTAACAGCACTTGCAAGTCTACCATGCCTGATAATATTTTTAATAAATTAATATATGGGGGTTTTAATTTTCAGAAGTTTAAAGGTACATTTGATCAGCCTGATGTTTTTTATTTATGCTAAGATAACCTGCGATGCAAGACCCTTTGTTGCATTTTCAGTTATTCTTCTGGAAACTGTGAAAAATGTGGGAGATATCAGTGTGACTGTTATATCTCTCTTTATGATTATTATTCTGCTGTTTGTTAGGGAAGAATAATAGCTTAACTCAGAACTGGATGATCTGTATTTCTGGACAAAGTCAGAAGATGACTGTAGGTAACACCCACTATCATAATGTACAGAGATAATACAGCTTTCAGACCCTGCACATTGTACTTCTGGATATACCTTCACACTCATAGAAAAGGGTGTGAAGAAAAGATCAGAAAAGATAACTTCTGAAAAACTCAGCTCCTTCAAATACTGAGAAGACCCTATCTCTGGAGAAAAGCAGACTGCTTTGCCATCCTGACTGTTGCAATATCTAGAATAAATCAGACTGATCTGGAAAGTAATTTTAAGATGTGTGAAGTCTTTCAGTCATTTTACCCCTTTTCTGTCCAGTTCCTATGTTCTTAAAGGAAAAGAAATTTTTATTTAAGAGCAATTTTGTTCTGTACTACTGCAAGGACCTAGCAAGCAAATCTCCCTTCTGAAGGGAGATTTCTGACTGTCACTAAAGCAGATAGGGCTTTCTGAAAAAACATGACCAGCAAAGAAGGTCACAGTTCTATGAAGACCCAGAGTTTGGATGGTGTGAACAAAACTGTGGGGCTTCGCCCTAAAGTAAGAGAAGGAAGAACCTGTGAAAAACTGAATATTTAACTAGACATGTCTAAACCGGTCACAGAAGTCATGGAAATGATTGTTAGACCTTGCTTTGTACAAGCACAAAGACAATGCAGCGGGACAGTGAAGAATCATGCCCTCCTTCTGGAAATATGTGGAAGACAGACCTTGAATCATGAAACATAAAATGCAAAGTACTCAAAGGACTAAATGAGCCTAGCAGGAGCTTGCACTGCGCCAATGAAGTTAATGTTACCACTCAGTTAGTACTCTGGAATTGACAGTCCCGTAGTCCTCCTTTTGCTGCCATTGACATATTGTAACAATTTCCATTTTGCTGATGCTCCATTATAAGAACTGTAGAATAATAGAAGAGCCCAGGTTGGAAGGGACCTCAGAAGATCATCTGGTCCCATGTTTCATGGGAAAGGGAGCTTAGATGAGATTATCTAGTACTCACACTGTCAAATTGCACCTTGAAACCTCCAGTGATGGGGACTCTACACTCTTCCAGTGATTGATTGATCTTGCTGTAAATGAATTCTTTCATATATCAAGATGAAACCTCTATCCTGTGCAACTTGTACCCATTGCTGCTTGTCATCTCCATGTGGCTCCTTGTGAAGAGAGACTCCATCCTCCTTGTAGCCACCCTTTAAGTACTGGTATACTGTGGTAAGGTCCCCCTGTGCCTTCTCTTCTCCAGGGAGAAAAGACCTACCTCCTTCAGTCTTTCCCCATAGGACAGGTTCTCCAACCCTTTGATCATCTTCTTGGCCCTCCTTTGGACCCTTTCCAGTCTGTCTGCATCTTGAATTGTGGGGACCAGAACTGGACACAATACTTTAGGTGCAGCCTGACAAACGCTGCCAAACGTCACCAACGGGGTCACCAAACGGGTGACCACATCTCTCTCTCAGCTAGTCACGCCCCTGCGGATGCAGCCCAGGACCTGCTTTGCCTTTGCTGCCGCAGCAGCACACCGCTGACCCGTGTTCAGCGGCTTGTCCACCAAGACCCCCAGGTCCCTTTCAGCGAGGCTGCTCCCCACACAGGTCCTCGCCTGTGCTGAGCTATTTAGTTATTTCATCCCAGGCGCAGGACTTTGCACTTCTCTTTGTTAATCTTCATACTGTTCTTGCTAGTCCACTCTTCCAGCCTGTCCGGGTCTCTCTGTAAGATGCCTCTCCCTTCTGATGTGTTCACCTCACCACCCAGTTTGGTGTCATTGGCAAACTTACTGATGCTGTTTTCTATCCCATCATCCCGATCATTTATGAAGATGTTGAACATTGATCACCATGGCCTGTCAGCCAGTTTCCTACCCATCTTGCAGACCACTCATCCAGTCTGTATCTTGCCAGTTTGTCTAGGAGAAATTTTATACTTCTAGGAGAAGTATTACGGTTTTATAAATCTCAGCTTTCTCGCATACTGAATATTAGGCAGTATAAACTGCCAAGGCTAGTTGTTGCACTCATAACTATAGTGAACTTGAAAAACTAATTGCTGTTTGAAGCTGTCATTGAGATTTGCCCCTACAGTTTTCCAAGTGGGGTAATGCATTTTTTTTTTTCTCCCTGGACAATTTTTTCAAATGCAGGAAAGGCATACACATCTCTTAGTTTGCCATATGCTTTAATGTTCACTAAAATTAGTTTGGAACAAAAACTGGCTAGAAAACACAATTTCTAGTGTGTCTGCAGAGTAATATCCCTGCTTGTAATGAACGAAACCTAATCTTTCCAATCAGTTTACACTCTGTTGCTCGGTATGACACATATGGTAAACTGATGTAGCCTTAAATAAATACCAGTAGTAATAATAAGGGGAAAAGATCCATAGGAGAAGAGACACTTTATAGCATGGTTCCGCCTTACTGTTAATTTGAGATGCTGATTCAGCATTAGGCACGAGTGTAAATAAACCGTGTGACACATTTGGGCATAATGGCAACTGAATATTACAGAGATGAAGTGCAAACCAGGTTCAAATCCAGAGCCAAAGGGAATATAAACTCATAACAAAGTCTCTTAAGAAGTAATGTTATTGTTAACTAATGCCTTAGAAAAAGTTGTGCTTGCATAGATCTCTTCATTTCATGGGTGGGTGAAGCAGGATCAGTTTGGGAATCTTCGTTTCTTCCATACTGCACTGCAGTTTAGACAAAAATAAATGTATATTGTACAGAGGTAGCTACCGTTGTGTGATGCTGTTAGCACAATTTGGATTCTAGTCACATAAGTGTCCTTACACAACTTGTTATTTTCTTATTCTTAGATGTTCAATAAACTGCATGTTAGACCACTTTAGAAATACAAGGTTATATTTGATGATACACTGCTCAAAATACAACATTTTCCCATGAGAAATGAGTTTATAAAGATGCTTTGATGGCACAGCTCTATGTCAAACACTTGGACTGTGGTTTCTAAATTCGCACTTGAGAAAAAAATTGTTGGAGCCTTGTTTTCAGATCATTGGTGAGCTAAAGTCTGTATTAAAATAGGCATGACTTGGAGTATTACCTTGGAGTGGTTTTCCCTACACAAGAAGTTAGACAGAAGTATAATTAATAATGATCCAGAAAACTTGGAAGAAGTTCAAAGCAGTTAATTTAAACATCCATTGTCTGACAAATTAGCCATAAAAGTTTTCAAAAGAAAAACCGTTAGGAGAAATTCCCATCTAGAAAATTCATTGCTCTGGTCTTCTGTGAGTAGTAGTATGTGATATCATCCAGGCTTTATGTTTGATTTCTAAATTCCATTGCATGTCCTACATATACAGATATTCAATGAGATTTCTAAATGTAGATAACAAGCGCAATGATGTTCAAACTCATGGGAAATCTTGGACATAAGAGATGTTCTTCAGACTTATAGTAAATTCTTAATCTTGACAGGATAGCTGTAAAATGCAGCCTAACTTCCTACAAATGTTATTTGGTGCTCAGGCTAAGCAGTTAAAACATAAAGGAAAATAGCCACGAGACACCAAATAAAAAACATATGGGAGCCTAAGTATATTAAGTACACCTAACACTTCCTTCAAAATAAAACTGATTTCTTTTTCTGTCAACCTAGTAATTTAAATACAAGACCTCTTGGAACCAGATTAGGTTCTGCAAGAAGAAGTAATTATGTGACAGTAAGTTCTAAAGAGCACCCATACTTTTGGATAACCACAAGTACATGTGGGCTACTATTGAACTACACATTAAGTTCAATAAACATCTTAATTTAAGCATGTTATTCAAATTTATTGACCTTGTTACAGGTTTTAATGCATCGCAAAATCGTTTATTGGCAAAGGACAATTGCATGTCAAAGCTGTCCTGAGGGAAACCTGGGAGCTTTTTCTAGGTTAAGGAAGCTGAAAATTTTTACCACAAGAAATGGCTATATCTCTTCTTCTTTTTTTTTTTTTTCCTTGAGCAAGCAGGGCTGTTACTTAGCGAAGTTGTTTAGCAATGAAATAGCTAGTGTAATTTAAACTATTGTTCTGGTTTTGTGGGAATGTACTATTGAGTGAAAATGCAGCTGTTCAAACTGCTGCAGAACAACTATTTCAAGCTAACTCTAGACCTTGAAAAACAATTCTGCTGAAGTTTCTACTTGTCAATCAATGTTGGTCATTTAGGTAGGGAACAGAAAGAAAAGTTTCTTTTCTGGAGTCAATTCTAACCCAGAAAAGGAGGTGCTGTATATCCTCCCGGTTGTAGATATTTATATTTTGACCTTTGATTAAACCTCAGATTGACACAAGTCCATGGCAAACAGTCAGTTAAGAAAGTGAAGAATTTCTTTCTATGTAAATATGCAAAGAATTAAACAGTGACTAAGACATCTAGAGAAAGTAATGTGAAAGCTTTCAT
>JAVKLA010000062.1:4062467-4077848 GCA_034782735.1 Sagittarius serpentarius | reverse complement strand
TAATAAAATTTACAGGTTTTTTTTCATAACCATTCCTAATTAGTATTTCATCAGTGTAAAAAAAGAAACTTGGAGTTCTAGAAAATTATCTAATATTCTGCTTTGTGATTTTGTCACTCTTTTCATGAAAGACATGAAAGGTATGTTCCCAAATTCTCTTGAAAAGGAACTAAATTGGGAATTGGTTTTCAAAAGTTCCTTACAGCCAGGCTGTAAAGTCAGTATTGTGACTCCCTGTTCATGAGTAATAAGAAAAAAGGAAGAGAAAAGAAGGGAAAGGGAAAGGGGAAGGAGAAGGGAAGGAAAAATTAAAAATATTATGGGTAAGATAGGTGAACAGTTACAGGGAGAAATCTTATCTGATGTTATCGAAATCACAGAAAAGTATGATCAAATTTAGATATATAAAAGAAAATCATATAATTTGAAAAAATTAGATTCCCTGCATATTGCCATATATGTAATGACAGCTCAACCTCTTTCTCACTCCAACAGATGGTGTTAGCGCAGTCACCTCTTATTTCACTAAGATAATACTGAGGAACTGAGACTTCATGTCAGTGATGAAGAGCATTTTCCCATACACAGATAACAGCTATCCTCTATTCTAAAGGTCAGTTTTCCTGTTTCTTTTCTGCTCTTAAAATTTAAGTGTTATGCAGAAGAAGAGTAATCAGTGTTAACATATGATATGAGCGTGGTAATTCTTATCTTCGCTGCCAGAAATGGAAAGCCATTTGATTTTGGAAGCTATGTTTGACACATGCCTATACACTTTGATCATTGAACTGAACGGCATAGCAGTCAAAAATAGAAAGATTTGTCTGGACAGTGGGGATTACTTTTAAGTGAGAACAATTAGCATTATTCCATTGTATGAATTGTCAAGTATAAACCGCTCCTAAAAAGAGAGTGGAGAAATTTCTCTCTCCTGTTTCAGACACTTATTTTAGAACAGAGTAGATCTCCATCTTAAGGAAAAATCCTTTGCCTTGAATACTGAGTAGGAAGGGACCAGCTGTGACTAGACAGGTAATTTCTAGATGGCTAGCATCAAATGGCATAAGTCCTACCCAATAATTAATCACTTCCCACAGTAAGACTTCTTCCATATTAAGCATTAAATACTGTGAATAGTATCACAAACTCATTTATGTTGTTTCCAGGCTTTATGCTCAATTAAATGAATGACATTATATTTTCTGCAAACAAACTAGAAGCCATTATGTTTTGCATCTGGGGACAAATTCTAAAAATCCCATAGTTCCTCTCTTGCAGCCCAGGATCCATCTGCTTCTGGACAGCCAGGGTCTTTCTAAAACTCCTAAGCCACCATCTGAGATAAGGTTACCATATGTCTAGATTTTCCACAACACGTTGTCTTTTCCAGCTGGAAGTTTTACCCTTCTGGATTTTGAACACTTCTATTATTTGTCCAGGAATTCCAGGCATATAGCTGCTCAGTAACAGCTAACTATTTCCTCCTGAAAAGTCCTAGTTTGAAATATGGCAGCCCTAATTAGGGGAAAACCATCTGTCATTGCTGTAGTGCTTGGATTTGAGCACAGCTAGATATATTTGTCTGGACAGCTGCAGCTTTGCAATTGCTGCAATAATCAATGGTATTTGGCTGCAATTTTTGCAGTAGCAGCAGTTACATTTACATTTTCTTTCCCAGCTGCAGCTGCACCAACAAGAGAATGAAAAGAGAGGAACAGCGAGGAAGCAGAGCACCCGGAGGTGCTGATTCACAAGGGACATTCTTTGGGATCTCTTCACTTCATGTTTTGGTGTGTGAGTCTCAGGGGAAAAGGACTAATCCATGGCTACAGACTTCAAGATGACAACAGGAATAGCAAACTGCACCACTGTGCAAGGCTCCTCTGACTTACAGAGCCAGCTCACTGCTGTGAGAATTCATTGTCCGTTCCCTAGAATGTGACCGTTGCCATACTGAGCCTCCCAACTATAGCTTGACACTGGCACTTGCTGCCCAATTTGGCAGAGGCAGATCAGCTGTTGATGTTGTTACAGTGGAAATGAATAAACCTATTAAAAATGTTCTGTTGCTGCAAACTGTAAAACTCAAACTCAAAAATCTAGTGGTGTTTTGGCACATGGGAATGGAGTTATCCAATTGCATTGGCAAAACTGCAGCGACCCACATTTCTATCATTTTTCAGTGCAAGGCTTGAATCTATAACTGCAAACTGCCTTGCTGGAAGAAAACCCTGGCTAATGTACACTCGGAGAGTAAATGGCAATGGTATTTCTTTAGGAGCACTAATTTGTTTTCCTTTTTGCAGAAGGACTAATTTGCCACCGCAGACAACAACATGGATATTGATGATGAAACTTCTACTTTTACTCAGAAAAGTTTGCGAACCTGCCTTCCCTATGGTTTATGAAGTCTGCTAGTAGATTACAGGAAAAAACAAATGCCTAAATATTTGTAAGATGACAGTAGAATATCCACTTCTGCTCTGATCTTCTCATTTACACCTGTTATATCTGAGAACCTGTCAAGTTACAGGAACTTCTCTTTAACCATTTCCTGGTCGTAGCCCAGCTGGTCATCCATTCTGCCAAAAGGAGGGAGCTGGGAGACATGGGAGATCCTAGAGACTATAAGAATCCTTTCTTCTCCTCATCTTGTTGTAAGTCCAGGCAGAACAATCCCAGGCAACAGCGACTAATTCCTTGGACCTTCAGGGAAGAGGGTGAGATGTTGTGATCTTCTACTCAGTGTCCTCCAGTCTTCCTACATTTATGACCATTTAATCCTCCTTTCCCATTCCAGCTCCTCTTTTTTTTCCCATTCATCATCTGCCATAATCATTTGGATACTCCTCGTTTTTCTGTTGCTCCCAGGAATGGGCTGGTGCCTGTCTTCAGGGGGGACTATCAACAAGGACTCAGCTGTAAACAGGAGCATAAAGAAAGTGTTAAAAGAAGACATGCACGTGTAATTTTCTACCCACGGCCCACTCCTAGTGTCCAGCTTTCTTCAGTTCAGAGAACTTTCTGGGCTGAATGTGCATAGAAATATTTGGTAACCCTTTTATAGGTCAATGCCCAGTCTCCTCATGAGCTGGTGTCAAAATCTGGCACCCCAAAACCTAATTTTGCCAAGGAAATACACAGGTTTAATGCTCTGTTTTTGTCTGTTCTGAATCTGGGTACTGCTCACTTCATTTGATGGCCACTAGTTCTTGTACTGTTAGAAAGGATGATACCGAGATCCCTATCCACACTCTTTACTCCACTCATGGTTTTGTAGATTCCTATTATACCCTCCTTAGATGTCTCACGTGTAATTTCATGCACTTCAAACTGAAAAAAAAAGTAATTAAAAATTATTCATGTCTTATCATCACAGGAAAAATACATGGGGCACAGGGGAGACCCAGGCACAAAGTACATATCTCATGTCTGTGCTACTTGTCCTCAGGGTCAGAGAATAGTCCCTGGTCTTGCTTTCCTTATTAATTTCTTTGATTCATTCACCAGTCTTTAGGTGGCTATTGAGGGATCCTGACGAAAGGAATATTTTGGCACCGTGCTGTGTTTGGTTGTTAGGATCAAGAAGTTCAGCCTTCTCATTTTCAGAACCAGGCAAAAAGGAGCTACAAGTCTTCAAGTAAAGAGTTTTCAGTTGGTCACAGTCCCTGCAGTCTGTAAATTGGGATTAGTCATCCTGGGGGCAGATGCAGTGAGGGAGGAAAGAGAAAGACATAGAAGACAAGAAGTTGTGTTGACTGAACGCGCTTTCCATCCGGGACACATCTCTTCACCACTTCTATCAGCTACTGGTGCATCTGCTTGTCGACTTGTATAGGAAAGCCTCACTCTACATTTGTACTCCTTTTCTTGCCGGCTCTTCTTCCTCTAATCTCTGAGAAACTGTGAGGGGTTCTCTCTTCTCTCTTGTCCTGTGCTCCTCTTGCTTCTCAATGAATATCTTTCTCTCATGGAAGAGCCTCCCTCATTCCCAGAGGCTTTCTGGAGTTCTCCAAATGTTCCTGACCTGCCTCTGTCTGAGAAGACCTATGCCTATTAAGCAAGAAAATAAACGGGCAGTTGTTACTACTGGTTCAGTTTCTATGGAGTAAAATGATCGGAACATTTTTGCAAGCCTAGGATGATATTTTCAGGGCATCTTTCTCTTGTCTTGGGAGACCTGAGTAATGGTGTGTCCTTCTCTTCCCTGTCTGCTATGTGATCTGGGCAACGGGGAACTTCCTTAGCACAGAGAGATTATAATAACTGGGGAGATGGGTGATCACTGTGAAGGATACATTGAATTGCTGCTGTGCTTTACTCCGTTTAACACCCAAAGCCCAGCATGAGCCTGGAAGACCTGGGGCAAACATTAGTATTTAAGAATGCCTGTGGCTTTACATGGTGGGGATTGAGGTGAAATGGAAGCTGCAGGCAGAGCTTTTTTACATCTATGCAACACCCTTATCACTAGTGTAAACATATGGGTCCAAAGTAATTTATAGCCTGATGAAGATAATAAATAACTTGGGCTAGATCCTCAGCTGCTACAAAAGCTAATGGAGCTAGTCTAATTGCACCTTCTGAGCTATATGCTGCTGAGTAGTATATATTTTTTTATGTTTAGAAGCCAGAATCCTTGTTACTGAAGTATTACGGAGATGTACAAAGGGGGGAGACAATGCAATTTTGCATTAAATAATGGCAAGAGATAGATCTTGCAGAAAACTAAGAAACCAATAGCAGGATTCCTGCATAAATGGCTACACCATACTGTCTAGAAGTCTAGACACCATGATATTCAGTTATCATTTTTCCTGGTCAGAATATGTCAGATCGAGTCTCTTACTATCCCCCCCAAATCCAACAAACCATGAACCTGCACATCTGCTTCTGTCCCATATAACACAAAACTGAAGCTAATTTGCTTTTTTGTCTTCTTTTTTCTTTACATGTCAAAATACTTAAGCTTTCTAGAGGTTATAGATCATGTAATATATTTCTAAGTCTTCACAATGTGTTTTGTAGATAGTTAGTCAATAAAAATACCGGACAATTATCAGTCATTAGTTTCCCAAAGGCTCCTTTACCTTTAAACCCCTGTAGTGATGCTCTCATAAAATATAGCTTGTTTACTATTACTCTTTTATGTGTGCTGTAGCTGTTGTCACACTATTACAATGACCTTCTATCTTTGCCATCTGGAAACAGGGAGAAGAACTTATCTTCTTTGTACTGTATGGAAAAGAGTTACGAAGGAGGACTTTTACATCATAACTTGACTGCTGTCTAATTCTTAAGACAAAAGTATTTAACAACGCATATTACAAGAACTTATATATGCTGCTTTTAAGATGTCGCTTTAAATTTCAGAAATTAGTTCTTCCATCTCGACAATTACATAATATTTCTAAAGCCTTAATAAAGCTCTACCAAACAATAAAATATTTTTATCTCCCAGATATGATGCACAGGGTCACAGCAACCGGAGGGAACAAAAAGTTGTTTGGAGAAACAGTTCCATTGTGTCATTTTTAACGTGATAATAAAAAAAGGTAATTAGCAATAACGGTCAAATCCCACTAGATTTGAAACCTTATTTAGCTCAGATTAGCAGCTGAAATTTCAGGTATTTATCTGAATTTAGTCAATCTATTAGAACATAATAAGTAATGATAACAAACCCCTCCAGTCTGCAGTTCAGTCAGCTTGGTCAGACGCTTAAACATGTGCAGAATCTCCCTGAGAACAGTGGGGTTTCTCCGAGGATCAAAGGTCTGACCACATGCATTTTACTGCAGGAAGTGTTTCCTCATGAATTATGCAGGTAACTCTTTTAACCAGAAAACCTCGAAAACAAGTTCTTTTGCAGCATTTTACTCCTTGTCCTTCTAATCTCAGAACTGGAAGAAAAGCAGAATGCAAACATAAGAATGAATAATGGGAGGCAGCAGACATAGCCAAACCTTGCATACCTCCAAGAAGAACCAAGATGTTTCAACTTGAATTGAAAGCGTGAAGAATTCCTTGACTCATGACCAGAAAAAAAAAAATGGGTTTCAAAAGCCTATGTGAAAAAATGTCACTGAAAGGGTATTTCATATTTGCCACTATAACATAAGGGGAAGGGGATCTACATATAAAACCACGATAAACTACTGACTGGAAAATCGCAAAAATATCCTTGCCGTCCCTCAATCATACTTTATAGCCATAAAAGGAAACAAGTTCCATATTTCTGCATGATAAGAACAGTGACAAATATAAATACTTATGTTTGTGTAGAAATTCAAAATTAATCAAATTTTGATGCCTGCAGGGGAAAGAGAATCTATAATGCAGTGCAAACCATGTCAAAGAAATAGGAACAGTCATGGATCAAATTTCTGATAAAAAAAAAATTGCCCCTGGGAAATTCAGATATTCTTTCGTGGTGATTTTACATATTTATACAATGTAAAGACCCACTCTTCATTGGGTATGTGATCTGTGGCAGCAAAATAAATATCTTCCCTTCCCTGGTCATTATCTGGTATGGAGATTAAAAAAGAGCAGCAAAGCAAACATCTGCAAGAAGGCGCTCTCATTTAAAAGATTAACTCTAATATAAAATTACTTTATCTTGTCTTGCAACTATTTGGAAACTCATTAAATTTACAACAGTCACTTCATATGGGAATTACTTCTCTCCCCTGAAGAGACTGTTAACTGTAGTCACATATTTCATAGTCCGTGATTATATGAACTTGCCCTGTTTCAGCAAAAAGCCTGGAATCCGTACAACATTAATGCATTGACAAGGCCTAAGTACGGAGCTCAGAGTGTCTTTCTTGCCTTTTCTTCACGTCTGCCTACAGAGAGGCTGACAATGCACGTATTGCCTTGCTAATTGAGCATTAGATTAAGTGGACTGGTGTATTTGTTGACTGGATTTTAGCAAATAAGTGGAAGAAGTAATTGCCATCATAAGCACAGCAACAAATCCGCTTTATATTTTAATTTAATGTGTTTGTATGCGATCTTAATCCTTAGAACAGTTACACCCTACTGTAGCTAGCTATAAATGTGAGGCATAAAGTACCCTTCTAATAGCATGTCATCAGCATTTGCATTTTCAGCTTGGAAAAAATCGTTTTGGAAAGGTTGATGCATTTAGAAATATTACGGTCAATATTTTGCAAGATGATCAAATACTGTATTTTCCAGGAAGAAAACTGCAATGCCGTTGCTCTTTATAAAAGTTGTTAGACAAGAAGGCCAGCGAATTTTAAATAATTGTTGCAATGAAAGGTAGTCATATATTTAGTAAATAAAACTCTCCACTCATAAGCAGCTTTAGGAACCAATATAATCTAATGTTTCTGTTTAGTTCTTGCCTATCAAACCTATTAGAATAAACACAAACACATCCTTGAACTTGAACGTGTTTCTTCAGAGTATTATCACCTTATAAGTATATCACGGAATGTTTTCACTGGTGGAATAAGATTCTTAGCCTAGTGGTTAAAAAAATGGCCCCTCACTGGCAGGGCTGCACGTCCCCAGGCAGGGCAGCCCCACCTGTGGGCCAAGGAGCCCAGGGCAGGCCCAGGTGGGACCCCAGCCCTGTGCCCAGCCCAGGCCCACTGAGCCCAGTGGGGCTCCCTGGATGGACCCCAGCCCTACCTCGTGGGGCGAGCCCGCTCCTGCTGCTCTCCGACATCACGTTGCACAGCTTCTCACCATAACTGCTGCTGGATGCAAAAATGACTGAGATCTCCTTGCGCTACGAAAAGCTAAGCTCTGTCAAAGTACCATCGGGCCAGAATTTATGTTCTTCCATAGGATAAATCTCACCTTTAAACACCAAGCTACTCTATTCATTTCCATGGAAGTTTACTCATCATATAATGGTCCACAGCTGCTCTGACAACTGCTCTAAGAAGCACAGACGAAACCGGGAACGATACTGGTTTGCAATATAGAATCTGTAGATACAGAACTAGAAAAAGAATGAGAAGTGCAAACTCACTTTACATAATCAATGAAAGGTTTAACAGCAGAGTGTAAGAAGAATTGTACGTAAAGGAGACGTATGAATCACTGCTAAACAAACACACATGTTGCTGAAACTAAGTAGACAAAGTTTTAGTACCCACTGCCTTCCTAAGCACCTTCCCAACACAGAATTGCCCTTTTTAGGACTGGACAACCCAGTGCCTGGAAAGCCTAACGGTGCCCAGAGCCCTGTCTCCTGAGGAACTCCCACAGCTTCTGCTAGTCTGGAACTGAAAAAGGAATGTAACAGTCCAAAAGAAAAATGCCAGTCTGGACTCAGACAAATCAAGCATTACACAATTGCCTTATATCAGATAGAACTGCCACTGCAAAATTGCAAACTATGAGCCACAAGGGTAAGGACTCTCACACTTGATCTTCAGGGAGACCCTGGTCAAGTCCTCCCAAAAAGTGAAATCCATAAGATATCAAAGATAACCCCCTAATGTTAACAGTTTAAAGCACCTCTTCCATTAATACCTTCTGTAGGGAAATGCTATCATTATTTTGCTTTTTCTTTGCAGGTGGCTGCCCTTCCTTGACATGATGGTTGCAGTTGCCATTTAGGTTTTGGCTTAGTTTTCTAGTTTCCACATTACTGTATTGAAATTGTGTTCAAAAATGAGACCCTAACTGTCCCAACTAGCTTTTAGCTGCTGAGGGCAAAAGGAGAGTTTTATTGTTGTTGCTGCTTTTAAGATCTACATAAATGTAGTTATGAAAGTGGTAAATTTGCAGACTGTGATTCCCACGCTTCATACAAGAACAGCAGGTTAGTCACACTATATAGCTAATTTAGGTCTCTGATAGTGTTTCATTCCTTCTACCTAAAATGAAGAGTGCCAACAGAATCCAGATACGTGTTCATGGCAATAAATCATTATATGCAGTCACTGTGCCACACACAAAATGCTGGTAAAGCTTTTATATGTTGTTTAAAAAAACATGGAATCCAGAACCTCCTCAGACAAGATGTCAAGTTTTTGAATGAGATACGCTTCTGACGTAAATCAGTATAATTGGCCTCAATTAGACTTGTAGCTAAGATCAGAATGGTTATTTCTCTTCCAAGTAGAATGCATGCAGTCATAATGTTGCATCACTGACTGACTTCCAAAATTTAAAATCTTCTAAACTTGTGTGGTTGAGGATCTGATTTTAAATTAGCCTGACTATGACCAATGAGTGGATAGATATAGTCAGACAAATCTGCTTTTTGTTTATAAATGACCTACCAATAAAATCTAACTCCTCTCTTCCATGTATGAAACACCCATCTTCAAAAATGCTTTTAATTCTGATGCGCATTTGCGCTGTTCCAATGGTTGGGCGCTACTGCACAAATACATGTACCAGCTCAAGATCCAGGTCAATACACTTTCTTATCTATTTTAGCTGTCTTTATAAACTAACGTAAGATTCTGTTTCTTTCCTCAAGAGGTGTTCCATACAGTGGAAGGATCACATAGCCTCAGTGGATTGAAATATGTGTATTTCTACAGCACAATGCTTCTGCCTGGCAAAGTCTTGCAGAGCTTACTTGATGCTGACATGTTCCATCAGCAATGTAGCTATCTGGTAAGTAACAGGAAAAAAACAGAAGCATTGGTCATTCAATGTAGTTAATATCTGCACGTACCTAAATAAGCAGCTGATTTAAGAGGCTATTACAGATGGAAACAAAATGCTGAAAAAGTAGAGACTGACGGATGCAAATACAAACAAACAGGAATGTAAGAGAAATGAACAGCAAGGAAAAGTACGTGTCTGTACAGACAGGTTGATACGTATGTGCATGAACACGCTTTCATACCTATACACAGACATTGGTTTGAGTGGGAAAATTCAGAATGCAGTAGAGGCCTACTCATTTCTGTATCCTGCAACTTTACACTGATGTAAGCTCGTTATATTTATATATAGTGGAATCAGTGGTCAGAAAAAAATTGAAGATACAAGCTTACCTTGCTAGTTCTCAACCCCTTAAGATCTTGTACAGAGAAATCTCTTTTGTTGGACGAATAGTTAAAGCAGATTGAACCATTGATCAACATGCAATCAAACCAGACACTTGTAGACTTAATTATGAGTGACAACCAAAGCCAGAACTTCAGTGCTGGCTCACTTCACTCCTTCATCTGTGTACCCTCAGGGATTTCAATTCTAATGCCTCTGTCGCTGAGGAAATTAAACGATTAAACTAGCTTTTGTAGGGAAATCAATTTCTTCCCAAATTTTTAAGTTTATTTTTACATCCCAGAGCCATCTTCAGGGCTTCATATTGAAACGACACATCTACAACATTATTTAATATCGCATTCATTTTTCAGTTTCTTAGAAAATGTGTTTTTACTTTTCTATTCTTGCCCGACCATATTATCACCAAAAATAGGTACCTGGGCATTTTTACTCTACAGTTTACTTTAACACCTCTGATAGGGCTGACGTTATACTTACATTATCAATCTGCCCATGTGCAGAGAACAATTATTTCTGTTTCAGAAATGTCATATCCACCTGTGTACCCTACCACTCATTTTACGATTATTCTTTCAGTCATACTATCTTGTATGCGTGTGCACACCTGTACATGTGTGTGTGTTTAGGTATAAACAGGTATATAATAAAACTTTATTTCTTGCCTGGTCAGATTTTCTTATGCAGCTCCAATTTATCCTGTCTAATGAGACAACTTCTAGCAGCTGTCATGTTGACAGTAAAAGTAATAGCTTTACAAAAGCAGTAACCTGTTGCTGTACGTTGCTATATTGAAAAACGGATGCTCTGGTTTGGAGCACATCTTTTTATTGAGCGACTACACTCCATGATGGAAGATACGTGTGAGAGAAGAACATTCCTAATCGCCAAACGTTCCGATAAAGAGGACCAATTCATCTTTGTCTATTAGAAATGAGGATAGAAATTAACTCCTATAAACTAGCGTGAAGACAAAGTTCAAGTAAAACTTAACAATACTGAAGTTCTTTGCAACTCTCCTTTCATGCTCTGTGCAAATTACTTTGCACTCATGTCAGCCTATGACTTTATAAAATTTCTGAGATCTGGTATGTCAGTAATGCTGAGAAAAGCTGAAAACTATAAGTTGTTCCAGCACTGACTATTACCTAAACCCGAGTGCATTTAGATTAGCTCATCTCTTCATGTTGTTATCTTTAGAGGATTTACCTTAACACTAAGCCAGCTCTGTGGGAAAGCCAGCTACCAAACAGGAAGCCCAGCTGCGGCTCCGCTTGCCCTGGCCGCTTCTGCACAGAGGACTCAGGAACACCGAGAGTTTGTAGCCTGATCTGTAGCAGGTCCGAAGCGCAGCCTTTCGGCTGATCGCACAGGTTGTTAAGAAGCTCTTGGTTCATTGACGTTATGGTCTTAGTCTTTATGTACTAGACTGATGCAGAGTGCTTTTCCTAATGCCACAAAGAGAGCTCTTTCACTCACTTGCTGCGAGCGTGCTCGCAGTGTTTCACAAATCATGGGTGATGATGAAATGCTGCATATTTCTGAGCACCATGTGAAGTTAGTTAACGGGAAATTTAAAATCTCTTGCAAAGCTGAGCTTGTTGTCACTTGCTTTTACCACTGTCTTCAAAGAAAAATAAAAAAATAACAAGTATTTCACTCTTTTGCAGTATGTAAGATATAGGCCTTTGAGGGGTTCTTTAGGTAACAATATTACTGAGGGATTAAAAAGATAGACCATCAGCCTAACACATCCATTAAGATTAGATGCAGTACAATCCACAGGTGAAATTCACTTCACTTACACGAGGTCAGTAACCAAGCTGTATGCAAGAGAAGCCTGGAGGCCTCCAGGTGCTTCATTTTATCCTTCCAACCCGCTGCCTTAAGCTGCAGGACGCAGAGCTCCCCCAGAGCCGTAGTCTCCGCCCTGCGGACTGGGGAGAGCAGCAGTGCGTTACCCAGAGCGCGGGGACAAAGGGCCTTGCATAAACCTGCCTCCCCCAGCACCCCTCGCCCAGCCCTTCCGCCTCCGCCGCTCCTGGGGGTACGCGGGCACACAGGCCCCTACGGTGACCCTGGAGGGTTCGGCATTCCCCTTCCTGCCAGCAGGCATTTTCAGCTAAGAGAACTGTTCTCAAGGGTGGGGTAATTTAGGTCTTTTTTATAAGCTAACAAATTCTTTAGGGTGGATTAATACTGCAGGAATGCTGAAAGGGTGGAAATTTCACATTGTCTGAAGAATCTTACTGGTACTATAGATTTGCAAACAATACTAGGGACTGTTTTTAAAGCTTAGCTAGCATGAACAGGGATATTTAGTACCAATCAATGCCCACCAACCTTTCAGCTTATGAAAAATATTTTTTTTCTCCAATTTTTAGTTGAAAGTATTTGTCATATTTTAAAAGCATCACCAGTCATCAAAAGAACAAACTGACCACCTCTTTTCCTTTCACCGACATTAGAGAGTACCATTTTTGATGCAATACTACGGTTGTACCTAAGTTTTGCTTACAAATCACAGCAAAATTCACAGGAGCCTAAAAAGAAAATCCCTGTCATGTGGTAAGCCTTAGTCAATGGTATGTCATCCACACTGGGTCCCAATTTAGTTTAAAAAGGCTTAACAACTGTCAATTTGAAGAAACAAGTTTGGAATAACAATGACCATCTCATCCTGTTTATTGATTTTAGCCTTTTTATTATGTTTTATCCAGTGTGCTAAAATTCAGAGCCTCCCCAGAAGCTTTCAGATACACTTACAGAAAAATTTTAACACAAGGGGATTGATTTAGTATAGATTTTTCCTGGCTAACAAAAAACAAAAATAATGTTCAACAGCAGTTGGTTCTCCTTATTAGAAGCATTGTCAGCTATGAAGCTATAAAATAAAGATTACAAATAGTCAGTGTTGGCTTTAGAAAGAAGGTTCCTCTTCAGTACAAAACTGGAAGAAGGGGCTGGTCTTGGGGTTGACCTGAGTTTCTGACCTGTTTCTCAGTATCTTTGAACCCTCAGTCTAGAAAAAAGTCATTACTTTCACTTAAATATCATGATGAATTAGTTTCCCATTTTTCTGTTGACTGTGTGTTTGCATTACTTGTTCTACTCAATTTTTTTTTGTGCCATCAGAGACCTCAGTTTTTTTCCTTAGTTCAGTGTACATCTTCACTGCCCTCCACTGATGTCTTGTCATTTCCGCAACACCTTATACAGTGGGAGAGTGCAACAGAAATCCCATTATTCCTTTGCCACAAAGACTGAACTGTTTTGGGCAGTTTGGTTTAACAGCAGAGGAGAAGGTGTTAAGGGATGTCTGTTGGACTGGCAGCTTCGAGAACAAACTGACAAAGTTACAGTGACAGAAGGAAAAGTCCCTGGGAATGAGGAGCCAAACAGGAGGCAAAGCAAAACAAAGTGAACAAGAATAAAAATTTCAACAGATTCCCAAATCAGGACTGAAGGTGCAAAAAAAAGGAACAATATAAAAATTCAGATCTGCCAAAAGGGGTTAGACGCCTGCTTTTATAGCATCCATGTGAAATCGACAGTACAGTATCAGCTGAACGCAGAAGTTATATGTTTGCCGTTCAGGATTTATGTCATACTGTGTCCTGTGTATCAGCTTGGGATTGAGAGCAGCTGCTGTGACATAAATCACCACCAAACGTATACATAAAAAGTAGGAGGCATTTTTTCTTTCTTTTTTTGGGGGGGGTGGGGGGTAAGGAAGAGAAAGTGATTGGGATTTAAAAGGAATCAGTCTTTAAAATTTTATATCATTCTAGCCTTCAGAGGACAAGTGCTTGCAAAGTTTTAAGTGCCGCCTAGCTTTTTGAAACCAGGAAGCAACAACTGTGCAACCTCTGTTCCGAAACTGCAAACAGCCAGCGAAGAGCATATGCAATTGCTAATGGATCATCTTTTTTGTCGATAGTGTCTATGACGTAAGAGTGGATATTTGCTAAATACTGCAGAATAGCACCACGGAAAGATTTTGTTCCTGCTGCTGCTGTTACCATTGCTACCTGAATAGCTGAGCCTGTAACAGTTTTTATATGTTTATTCAGGCTCTGACTCTTTCCTTTTGTTGTTGTTGATTTTGTTGTCCTTCATTCTGTTTTAGTTTCTGTCCTTTTGCTTTTGCTGTGTGTTGCAGAGGAATTTGGAGCTCAGAAATGCCTGTGCCCTATATATCCGTCCCACATACCCCACAAACTTCTTATCTGATATAAACGTGGTGAAAATGCTAGCACTTAGTTTACTGCTATCATTTGTTGCTGTGCTAAGTGCGTTAGAAGTCCTTTGACAGAACATATGGCCTCAAAGCTAGTAGAAGCTGATGAGAATTTCCATCGGGATTTAATGTGCCTTGGGTTTAATTCACCTGTGCTGCCTGAAAGTCTGCGTGAGCCAGTCCTTGGTCTCCCTAGGTGGTCAATGGGCAGAGATAAGCACCTTCCTCCTGTTTATATTTTTCCACTGACTCTAGAGGAGGATTTAACTTTTAGGTGGCTATGTTACATGAGATGAAGGTCATGCTTTGTAGGTTCATTCATGAAGACCACTCTAGATAACTGCTTCTACAAGGTGCTGAAAGAGCCTTTAAATAGGCAGGGACAAAATGTATCAATAATGAATGACATCTTCCGTCTCTCTTGCTCTGTACCTAAAGTGTTGGTATATAACTTGTATTCCTGCTTCTATTTATTAACACAATAAAACTTTGATTTTAAATGTTAAGGAAGAAGAGATACATCAGGGTGAAATGATAAAACTGTTAATGCACAATGTTACAAATTGCACTGTTCTATGTGTGCTCCATAAATCCCCAATGATAGTTTGTACTTATTTTGTTCTATCAATAAACATCGAAACAAAACTATAAATGCACCTTTATGCAACTTGAAACATAGTTGTTGTACTCAGCTGTGAGAAAGTTAAACAAGTGCTGGTATTTCATTACCAATAAAAGGGTTTGTGTCATATCTAATTTTTTCTCTATACTCATCTAGACTTTCATCCAGACTCATTTAGACTTTCTCCCTATCCTACCTTTTAACAGATAATGAAGCTAAAATGGAGGTTAACTCTGACAACTATAGTTGTCAGCTTTTGGGAATGAGTTAGAACTGAGATCACCTTGTCCGACAGTGGGGTACCCTTAGTCTTGTAACATGATGGAAGGTTGCACATCAGGGTTTAATATAGACTTGAATGAGTACATATCCTGGTTTTGGCTGGGACAGAGTTAATTTTCTTCACAGTAGCTGGTACTGGGCTACATTTTGGATTTGTGCTGACAGCAGTGCTGATAACACAGGGCTGTTTTCGCTGCTGCTGAGCGGGGCTTGCCCAGAGCCG
>JAVKLA010000062.1:4022209-4057682 GCA_034782735.1 Sagittarius serpentarius | reverse complement strand
CTGCCCCCTCCCTGGCCGTGCCCAAGGCCAGGCTGGACGGGGCTTGGAGCAACCTGGTCTGGTGGGAGGTGTCCCTGTCTGTGGCGGGGGGGGGGAACTGGGTGGTCTTTAAGGTCCCTTCCAACCCAAACCAGTCTGTGATTCTATGAAATTTCAATAGCTACTCTTATGCACAGCTCATAGAATGAGACAGGAACATTTTATCTCGTTACTCAAATTCTTTGGAATTCCTGTTTCATTTTTCCACCTACTGCTTTAAAAATGTAACATAAACTATACAAAAGTTTATTGTGCTACACTATTTTATCGTTGTATTCATTTTCATGATGTAACCTCAAGATTTGCTTAAAAAATGGGCTCTGGTGGATTTATGAAGTTGTATGGTAATGTTTAGGTTAACTGATTTACAGCTGAAACTGGATTCCCATTTAAATGGAGAAAAAATAAAAAGAAATACTCACTAAAATAACAAGTGCTGTCCAAGGAAATTATATTTGTTGTCTTTTGATCTGTCTTTACAATTATGCTTCAAAACCAGATCTGAAAATAACCAATGACTCAAACCCCCTCATTATATCAAATGCCTTCATTATGTTGATAATCAATTTTTCTAGAAGAGACAGATTTTAGCATTTCAGAATCTCTTCAGGATTTCTTAAATCTTTCCCTTATAATAGGTACATAATGGTTCTCCGCAGTGAACAACAACAAAAATACCAATAAAAATATTGATTTTTTTAAATGCTCTTCGACCTATTTCATTTCCAAATATTATTAAATTCCATACGTAATTTTTACAAGGATGCTGCCCTGAGTAATGAACAACCTTTCTGACCACCCCTGAGGAAACATCTCAAGGAGGAAACTGAACCACAGTTTTCTTGATATTTCTTCCTTGAACTCCAACAGGGAATCAAAAACTTTCAGGGTAGCCAGCACTTATCCTTCTTGCTCTCCTTTGGGAAGGGAGTAAATATACTGTGTAGGCTCCATCTCTTCATCTTCCCTACCCAAAATACTTTTAATGATCAGAGCCTTTATAGAGGATTCCCTGCTTCTATATCCTTTGTAGTCTTCAGATTTCTTGAAGGTCTCCAGAGGAAAATGTGTATACCTAAATTTGCATCTGCCCCAGACATACTCATTCCTCTTGATAACTGAAGAATTTTCTTTTATTGGGAATGACCTAAGAGGTCCCTAAAAATTTGCTGTAAATTGTGTGCTTAAATTAGGTAGACTGGATTCCACCCACTTACTTCTATGAGTTTATACCTATTAAAAGAATAAATGTTGTTTTAGCCAGTTATTAAAATGCTAATTATATAGCACAATATTCTAATCTCTTACAAGACTACACTAACATATTGTCTTTTTTATTTGCCCAAGTTTAGTCACTAGGAATGTGATACTATCATCCATAAATGAATATATTTCTACAATTTTAAAATCAGTAAGCCAATCTATTCCCACCAAAACCAATGCATATCTCAGGAAGACACAGTATTCTCGAACTGCAATTCATTTAACTGAGAACAGTGTTCTACGTCTGTCTTTTCTAACTTTGCTGAATACAGCTTCACAGCTATACTCTGCTATTTCCAAATATTCTTGTTAGCTCCTTTCTAGCTTGTCTCTGTCTGTGAAGCATCACCCTTTACAAAACTGGGAACTGGGGCAGAACTCTAAAAAGTGTTCTCCATAAGGTGAGAAACAACAGAAAAGTTAGACTTGCCATTCTACTTGCTCCCCTGCTTGCTGTAAAATATATAACCTGAGCCCAAAAATCTCACTCACCACCCTGTTCAGTGGCCTGGCTCCCGTAACTGCAACATATCACCTAATGCTCCAAACAGAAAACCATAAAAAACAACTCCATTTCTCAAGCACACTGGAACTTTCTCAAATAAGACCAAGTCTCAAAGCTTACTACAACTACAGCTTCTGCTCCAATGCAAAAGATATTTCTGCCTTCTTTTCTGACATATAAACATGTAGAAGTAATCAAATACTTGCTTAAGCAAACCCCCAAATGCTTTCCTACATTATGCAGTGCAAATACACTTATTTCAAGTGCAAGTGGTAAAGGCAATTAATTGTTTGTGACCTGCTATTCAGAATAATTAATTGCTCCATGAAGCACAGAGATCAATATCTTTAAAGGTATTTAAGCATCCAACATGGATCTAAATAATCCTCTGAAGATCTGGGCTTAACATTGTTGCTCAGGCAGTTCATCTTAGCCAAGTTCTCTCTCACAAGACACTGGGATATCTACGGTTGGGGTAATTACCCAGGGGTTCACCTAGCTGTATGCATTGTCTGTGCAGTTGCCTACATCTGGCTATGAACTTTTGGTTCCCTCATTGACAGCTCACTGGCAAAAGATAGTTACCTCCAGAGAAAAATTCATCTCATGTCTCCTTTGGGACTACATGTGCTGTAAAGAATTCATGTTTCTCTTCACAGATTATAAAGCCATATGTCCAAATATGGTCATCAGCTTTAGACATCTGCATCCCAACTTTGGTACCCAGAGAACTTTGTGAAATAAGTTATGAACTTTCTATGAGAAAAGTCAGAGATGCTTTGGCAGGACTGCGTGAGGAATTCAGTGCTGATGCTGACCGTGCCCTCCCTGCTCTGTAAATAAATATCTAAGCCTGCCACACCTCTGATCAGAGCACTAAATTCACACTCCAAACAGTAACTTTCTTTCCTTCATTTATCATTGCTCATATTGGTGTTTGCCACTCTTTTTCTTAGCTTCCTGCCAGTGATTAAACTTTTAATTATTTCAACTATCCTATATTATTCCTTGGATGTTTTTTATCGGTATGTAACGCATAATTCCTAGGGTCCTGCTATGCTCTTTCTGACCTGAACCTGCTGTGGTTCTCAATGGTTCCATCATGGTATTCCTTCACACATGAATTGTTACAACTAGATTTTCAGCCATAAATGTAAAAACTAGCCAAATGAGTTGTAGTTTACCTGACAGAGTGCACATGGTGAAGATACTGAAGAGAACTGTGAAAGAGACACATAAAAAAGTCAGAAGAAATATTTCTATACTAAGCCAAGAAAGGTTTGCAATAGCTCTTTGAGGAGCATCTTATTTACACCACCTTTGAAAGATCTCTCATTTTGTTCCCAAGTGGCTAAGTGGTGCATAGTTTCAATAACATGTTTATGGTCCAGGATTAAAATAGCAATATTAATTATTTTTTTAAGGTATCACAGTATCTGTGGGAGTACTTAATTACACTGCAGTAAGGAATCAGCATATTATTTTCCCTGCAAAAATAGCTCGCTCTTTGTCCATCTTTTTTCTTCCCCTTTTCCAAAAGTTGCTATTCCATCTGGGGCTTTGGGACATCAGGGCTCTTTACTGTAATTCCAGCATCTTTTATTAATAGATGTGATGGATTTTCTTATTCAATGGAAACTCTTCAGAAGACTACTATACTAGGATGACTTAACACCTTGATTAACTCCTAATAATTTTAAGAAGTCTTTTCCTGTTCTATTGAAATTAATAGGCAAGTCTATGGGAATGTCTATGAGATTTAATATTTCTAACATTAAAATAAGCCAGAGTAATATTCAGAAAAATGCAAAGAAGCTTGCTGCATGATAAGCTGGTCATCTTCATCTGGAAAAAAATGAGACTGAACAAGTCCAAGTCTAAAGGGAATTAAAGAGAAAGCAGCACAGGTATTAAACAAGATGCAGGCTAAAGATGATTATTTTTGTTAGATCAAGCTTTAATCAGGCTTATAATTGTTTTTGGATACTAACCATATGGGTCAGCAAGAGACATAAAAATAGATTAGAGGTAATTCATTCTGCTGAATTGAGAACGTAATGTGTTGTGGTTTTGTATTAACATTAAGCAAGAGGTAGGAAATGCAATGTCATTAAGATTGATGTTGAATTATGAGATATGAAAGCTTTGATGTAGATCTGTGAAAGGATCCTGTGCATTTAAATACCACCCAAAAATCTAGCTCCCATTTAAAAAGTAATTTACATCCATGTTCTCAAGCAATTTTTAAGAAACTTGTTTTCACTTCATTTGTCTAAAGGATCCAAAGCCAGACCAGGGCAAAAGGGAACTGAATTTGTTCTGTCACTGAACAATTGCTCTTAACCTGACTAGTTTCCTCTTCTTCCACATGTGCTTAGGTAGAAAAAAGACCAGCTTAATTTGAGGATGAAAAGCAGGGGGCACAAACATCTGCCTTTGGGGAAGAGACTCAAGGCACATATCCCAAATGAAGTGACTCCATACCCAGTAGCACTGAAAGCCGTAGAAAGCTGTGTGATTTAAGATATCCTGCTGCCTTCACATTTCTTAGTTGGCTAATGTAGGACCATTTGGACACAGAGCAAGGCGAAGAGGAGGAGGAAGAGGAGGAGGAGGAAGAAAACGACAACAATGACAACAACGACAACAACGACAGCTTCAATAGAATTGAACTGAATTGGCCATCAAAGAATGCTGGATGGTTCTGTACAGCTGAATACACAATAAACCTTATTTTCAGGAAGGAGCATGTCAGTAAATAAGATGAATAATAAAATGCGTAGTGGATTTGGAAATACTTTAGACAGAATAAAAATTTTGTAGGATCTCTCTTTTAAAATGTAATCTGTCTGAACATGTTTTAACGACATGTAACAGAAGCTAGTACCAGTGTATCTGACTCCTGAACTACAGATAAAAAAACAATTAACGAAGGAAGATGAAAGCAAATGTTGCATCTAACATAGGGGTGTTTTCAGTGATTTACATTAACTGTGTTTGTCTAACTGAATGATAGTCATACAGGTCCAGTTCCTTAAGCCATTCGAGACAATGAAGGAAATTACAAATTGTGAGAGGTAATGGGACATTTTCTGCCAGATAGAAAAGCTGTTTATGTATTGCCAAGTACAAAAATTACATCTGTCCTGCACAGAAATGGAGAATATGCTCTGAGTAAGTGCTACACGAAGGGATACCCCTAACCTCAAGAAATCAGCAGATTCAGTGTAAAGGAGGTAAGCTTTCCTACGTAAGAGGCCTCATGCTAAAATTTTCAAATGTGTAAATCTCATTAAAATATCCCAGTAATTATTACTGACCTGAGTAAATATTACAGAACTGACTTCTGATATAAGGGCGTTTTTCTAAAACCCACTGAAGCCTGTTTCTTGACATCGGCAGATTTGGAATGAGGTCTTTAGTGAGTACTGCTCACTTAACTATTGTCTAAAAATAGGTAGGGAATAAATGTTAAGAATAAGAATATAATGCATATACAGTAAAGTACCACCTCTTTGCTTTACACTCTATCTGTCCTGATGTTTCACAATAGCTGACAATGAAGAACAAGAATAGAGGTGATTAAACAGTAATGGCTTTGATATAACACTGCAGAGAAAAGTCCATTGTTATGATTGGCTGTTATCATCTATTTCCCAGGTAAAAGATTACTAACATAAGCAGAAAACCTCACCACAGTTTCTAAATATTAATAGGCCACTGCAAACAAGTACAATAAAGACATACTTAGGTAGAAAGTGACCAAAGAAATCAAAAGCAAATATTATGGCTGCAACTTTATCAGCTGCTCCTATAATTCTTGCTGGTTTAGAAGTGTGCCTGCACTTCACTTCAATATAGCAGCCACTTATATCCAGGAATCATTTCTGTGTGAATTGCCCAATGGGAAAATAAAGCTATAATTATGATGCATAAAGATGTCCATTGAACACTTTATAATGACAAGATGTATTCACTCTATTACAGACAAGCCTAAACACCCTGCACCAGATATTGCTAACAGTACAATATCTTACATATGCTTACACACATAAATATACTCCCGTAATTGAAATAGGTTTGTGCCATACTGATGTAATCCAAGGAAAGATGAACAAATAATTTAGCTTTTGGGCCTTTAAACTGTACTGTCTACTACGTAAGCATCACATAACTTTTTTCTATTTGGAAGACTAAGCGTGTAAGTTTGGGAGTTTTGCACATTTTGCAGCTCTCAGTTAATGTTTTTGAGTAAGCTTAAAGTATAACAAATGTTTAGAAATTACTTTTTCCGGGATTGCAATTTGAATAGCAAGAGATTTTTTTAAAACACCTACCAACCTTTATATAAAAGCCTTTTCCAAGTTGAGATTACTGCTACTGATAACATAATCATCATAGATATTTTCTAATAAGCAGAACATTTCATAACATTAAAAAAAGATGCATGCAAATCTGTGGAGAAAAAAATTACAAAAGCTATGCAAGCAAACAACACCGTAAATGTACCTCAGCAGTCACAGTAGAGCTAGAGAAATATGAAGAAAAATAATTCAAAACATTACTCTGAGATGTGACAGAAGGACCTAAAAGGGGTGGCGAATGATACTGTTAAGTACAGAGACAGGTAATGTACGACATGCTTGTAGGACTGAGGTAGTCGAGGAAAACTGCTAGATGATACTAGAATAATAGACAAAGGTATCAGTTCTGTTTTGTGTGCCTTAGAATGGAAACGCAAGCAACAAACATGAAAGAATCACAGAGAGTATGTGCAGTATCAAGAGATGTATTATTCTTCTAAAGAGATTCATAATTTTTATAATTTCCTTGGGGAAATGTGTTTTCAGTGACTGTCTCAGTGCGAAATGAGAACTGCAACACAGTGCAGAGACTCTCAAGGATCTCACTAACCAAGAGGAAAGCTTGATTTTCTCTCTGCACAAATGCCTGGTTGCATGTCTGTAAGAGAGATTTCCCATCATGCAAAAATTATTCTCGCTAAAGAGGGAAGGGTTTCTTTCTAATTTTCACAACTTGCTACCTAATGCTCAACTTGGTGAACTTTTTATATTGTATTTTTTTCTTTTTTTTCTTTTTTTCCATAAGGAAGACCTCAGTTCACAATAAATAAATTTTGAGCAATTGTTCTAGCTAGACTTTTTGCCCTGGAAGTTTCCACTGACTGAAAGTAATAATCACAACATGATTAAAACCAGGAGTGATCCTGAATAATCTCTTCTAGTCATGCCTGAGCAGGAGAAAGCAAGTCTACTCTCTATGTGAGAATTTTATCCAGCTGTGCAGACACAGTCATATGCAGACAGGTTATAAATAATGTGTGAGGTCCACTCAAGTCCCAAGGAGCTAACTCTTTTCTTCTTTGCACTAGTAAAAATTCGAGAAGACCTAGTCTTCTGCCACCACAGATGAAAGCCATCCAGCTCAGTGAAACCCTCTTTGGCAAAGCGATTAGTAAAGCATTAGTGGAATAGCTCCGCTAGTCTCTGACGTCTCTTGGTCTTTTTGGTACTATTTGGAGACCTTTAGTTGCTTCAGAAACACAGAATGTTTTGGTGCTCAAATTACACTTGGAACATTCTGCTCTTTTATGAATAAAAGGGGACAAGCTGTATGCACCAGATAACCTCAGAAGGAAGAAAGAAGTTGTTCACTAGAAGTTCAGCACTGCATTTTGGAAACTTGTCTGCCTAAGACTGGGTCGATATCCAAAATATGTTATGCATAAGTGAAATAGCTCTACATTTTTCCCCTTTGTTTTTGTTGTGGGAAAGAAGGCGGGTGGAGAACAGTTGGAGCTCACAGAACATATGTCGTTTCTTGCTGTGTAGTGCGGCAGGAAATGTTAATTAAGAAAACCAAAAAAATGTTAGCAGCATCATCTAAAGTTTTGCTGTTCAGCTTTTTCATATTATATTATCATGCTACACCAGGCAAAAAATTTCAACATGTTCTATTCAGGCTGCTAGAAACCCTCTCCAACTTGGCCATAAAAAGAGCAATGTGGTCATCTCACCGCTCTTGGTCTGAGCCTTCACCCAAGCTCTGACTTGGGCAATGAGACACTAGGAGCTAACGCAGCCAAACAGATTAAGCCATGGAACTTCCAGAAATGCTTTGTACAGTATGTTGACCACAAACTATGAGCTATAGCACTGGTTGCAGACCAGGTGGTTTGTGGCCTACCCTTGAGACGAACTATGGGGCTAGCAAGAAGGGAGCTGTGGGGCTGCTGTGGTCCAGCCCGCTGCCTCCCCTTTCTACACTGAGTTTGCCCGAGCTGTTTCAGTGTGCTACCTGGTGCAAAACTCTCTGCCTCCCCTTTTTTTCTGCCATCTTAGGTTTTTTTCAGCACAGGGTTGTAGCTTAGTCAAATGGAGGTGCTGGGAATGATGGCTGGTGGTGAGCAGGAGCAAGGGCAGTCCTCATCAGACTGCTCTGACTGTCCCCAGAGGAATCCCTGGTTAAGCTTCACTCCAGTATCAGGCAGTTAGCTGTAGCAGGGCTTGAGGGTGTAGCTTTGGAAATTTTTTTTTCAGCAGTACTGCTAATTAGACACCCTCCCCTTCCTGGCCTTTCCTGCTTTTTCCCCCTTCCTAAGTTGTCACATCAGGTGTGCTGGCACAAGCAGTCTGTGCAGCTTTGCACACGCCAGACCATGGGTAAAAAATAGCCCCCGAAGTCCCAAGTTTTTCAGTCTGGTGTTATAGGATGAAGTCATATGAATACCAGATTTTGACAGTCCTCCCACTGTCCCAGCCTGCTACTTTTCATTTCCAAGAGATAGTTTAGGTCATCCATTTTGCAGTCTAGTTCCAAAGTACTGCTGCTCTGCACAGTTCAGGGCAAGCTGTGAGCTTCAGCAAAGGGCAAGACCCGACAAAAAGGAGCAAGGGAGGACTGGAGTGCCTTACACCAGCCTTGCGTCAAAGGCAAAGTAATGTTGAACTGCGCCGTTCATGCAGATACATTTCCTACATCAGTTTAAACTGATAGAAATAATGGCGAACTTAAGTAGCTGAGGTAAGGATCCACCTCCCCTTCTACCTGTTTCGTTGCAGAGTAGTCACCTCTGGTGAGGGGGGCGTGAAGTGAAACGCTGGGAATATTGTATCCTAAACTTTGTTTATAAGTTTTCCTATGCTTGCCTCTCAGAGCTTTCAGGCACTTCAAGCTTTAGAGAGAAGCTGGGACAGGGGTTTCAGCATCTAAATTTTGGGCATAAGGTCCTTCCGGGTTCCTCAAGGATCATTTAAGTACTTCAGTCTCTCTTCCTTTCTGCATCTCTGCAGCTCATTTAACAGGAAATACTTTTTCTTGACAACACTTGTGTAGGACAGAATAATAATTAGTCCTGGTCAAACATTTGATGTGAGAATAGTATTCTTTCAAAATACATAGATTCATGGAAGTCCAAATGTTTTTGTGGATATTCATTTAGTGAAAGATTTTTATAAACTGTTGAAATTTTTTTTAGATAACATCAAAATATTTCATTCTGACAAGGCCAAGGTACTTTCCTCTGACTTTTGCATTTTGACCTTAATGTTATTGTGTATAATTAACATGAATATAAATAAAAGCTGAAGTGTTAAAGTCAAAAGGAAGTACTACCTTGCATCAAAGAAGAGCTTTATTCTTATCAAAGTGAAGCACGCCCATAATATTTTTTGAGATTTCTGAGATCATGTAGAGGGAAATTTTGCTGATCAGAAAACACGTACTTGTAGTCCTACATTTCCTTCCACTCAGTCGAAACAAAAAGTCAGAATGTTGTAGTTTCTCCCTGACTGCAAATTCTGCTATTATTTTAATACGGCTAGATATGATGCAGACAGTGGCTCCACAGGCAAATAATGCAATGATATAGTAGGTGTGGTTTCTGCTGATGTATGATGGATATGCAGACAAGCTGCTTCTTCAGAACTTGTGGCAGAGCAGTTTGCCTTCTGGGCATATAATAAAGATTGCTCTTCTGCCTCTTTTTTCCATGGTTCCATGATTTGAAATATCCTCCATTACAGCTTGATGCAACCAGTTACACAAAGGTATAAAACAAGGAGAAAAGGAGCATCAGATGGAGCAGCTTCTGCAGGAGAATAGGTCAATTGGATACGGATTCACCAGTTGAAGAAGAGCCAGCTGATGGGAGGGATACTGCAGAAGTTTATAAAATCATGGCTGGCACAGACAAGGTATTAGAAAATACTGGTCACTCTTCCTCACAATACAAAAAATAGACAATTGATATAGAATATTTTTTCAGACACACCGAATTTAATTTGGGAGTTCACTGCCATTCAGTGCTTTATGTAACACCAGTATAAATGGTTTCATAAACAACTAGAAAATGTCCTTCATGGAGCAAATGTCTGTCAAGAGCTATTAAACGCACCCAGGCAAATGCAGCCTCTGTCTCAGATAGGTAAGTTGATAGCTGGAAGCTGAGCGCAAATATTTTGGGAAACATTGCTCTGCACTTAGCTTGTTCTTACTCTTTATTCATAAGCCCCTGCTACTAACTGCCTGAAGATTATATGGACTTTTGGTTACTCTCAGTATCGTTCTTCTAATATTCAGTGGGAATAAATGTTCAGTGTACCTATGATCACTGGATAACCTGCATACTTTTAAGAACTTCTCTGGCAAATGTGAATGGTTGATGTTACTTTGGAGAACAAAATGCTATCAGCTTGTCTGTGTGTACCAATGACGAAACAGGAGTGACAACTTTTTATGTGAAGAAAATTTCCCTTCTTTTTGCTTGTTTGTTCTTAGCTAAATGGCTGCTTTCCTCTATGCATCAAAGATAACACAGACATCTCTTGTGAAAGTACGCTGTTAAATGCATGAAGTTATTGGATATCGGGATGAAAAACTCTCCCTTTTAGAAGCCACATGTACCTGTGTCTACCAAAAGTGAAAGAACAAAATCTTTCAGCAGAGACTTTTGTTGATAATTATAGAGAAATTAGACATGCCGAGTTCAGTGGGCAGTTTGCTGAAACTGCAAAAAAGTCCCTTTTCCTCAGGTTACAGCTGGTGCAGTGTGAAGTCAGGAAAACACCCTCTTGAATGCACCATGCTGTGCCAATTATCATAGTTCTAATGCTGTTGCAAGTGATATAATTAACAGTGCTAGCAAGGGCATTGTCTATGAGGTCAGTTTAATGTTGTTGCTGTTGTAATTACCGCCATACTTCTCTGAAAATTAAATTCCTTGTGCTGTCTTCTGCCCCCCTATTCATGATGTCTTCCTTCTTCCTTCCAAATCCGCAAATATGAGCTCTCTAGTGAGTATGTGTACTGTCTGCATTTCTGTAAAGCTAAAATCAGGAGATTTTCTGCCTACTTTGTCTTCCCTCTCTGTACACGGGAGTGAATTTTAAAGCTACTAACAGGGCATTTTAGTTAGTAGGAACAATAGCTACAGAGAGGGAGGAAAATGGCCCCATCACTGAAGCTAAAACTTCTTAAAAGAGTGGAAAGTATCTCCTGGGTTGAGGAATGCTGTAACCAATCCTGTTCAGAAAAGTGGTAACATGCCTCTGAAAAACAGTGAAGCTGGCTGTTCTCATCACTTGATTGGGAAGGCTGTTCTATAATCTCACTTGTTTTAAGGTATGGGAAAGCCTTCTAATTTTCAGCCTTGTTTTATTCAAGTAATAACCATTTCTTTTTGAAATAAGAAGCAATTGGACCTCCACAGAGGGCAGAACAGCAGTGCCAACAATTTCACTGAAGAGGTACACTTTTATGGCAAGGGTTTATTATAAAATCTTGTACACACAGCTTTTCCGTTTTCTTTGTGGTTTTGTATTTTTTTCCTGTTTTGGTCAAAGGCTTTTTTTTTTATATATTATTTTTCTTTTACCATTTATTGGAAAGCCAGGAATAAGCTATTACATTATGACCTTTCTGTAACATTTTCCATTGGGACATTAATGGTAGGTTATTTATCATTTTGCTGGGAAGGCATAGATTTCCTGTCTCTTCTCTTGGGAAAACCTTGCTTTCACTTGTTTCATTGACTAAATGTGCTCATTATTTAGTCTGAATTGTATGCCTCAGGTGTAGCCCCTGTAATGATTAAGTTTTCCTGGCAAATCAACACTGTGGCAAATGTTTATGGTACTTAAATATGTCTCACAGTTCATTTATTTTTCTGTTCTTTCTTGATTAACTTCAAGCTTGCTTTTTCCTGTGTTTGTTTGTTTCTCTGTCCACTGGTGACATCTCAGCTGTAGCTTTCACGATTAATTGTCACTGTTGTGTTTTTATTATCATAAGCACCCAGGACAGAGAAGCCCTTTAATGAATAATTTCCTAAGGGTAACTTCCACGTTACTTGTCTTTCTATCACGAGCTTTGCAGGTTTTACAGTGAAGCTAGTTATTTAAAATCTTACACAGTGCAAAAAAAATCTTTCACACTCTTCCCATATTCCTATCACATTCATAATATGCATAGAATATTATTCTAGCATTCAGATCCACAGTTCCCAAGTACATAGCTATTTAACTCCCGGGCAAAACTCCTTTAAAAAGCTGGGCCTCTTCCCTTCCCTGGAGCCAATCTACATTTTTAGTCATATAAATTATTTGTTTGATTTAATGATGCAATTATTTTTAATAATTTAATGAATAATGTAATTATTATCCATCTTGCGGTGTAGCAGTATGCCTTCTAAGTTCCCAGTTATCCTCCTGGTTAGGGATTAATTGTGGCCAATAGTGGATTAGCTATAAAGATCTCTGTTGGAAATGACTTTATAAAGACAAATCTTGATTTAACTTCCCGGCTCTTTTTCTAGCGCATTCTACCTCAGATTGACATTTAGTCTTCATCTTTCTAAATCAGAGCCAAAATGACCAGTCTCTCCTGCCTGTCAGCACGACTCAGCAAAACAGCGTGTAGGCTCCCAGATGTACAGTGCAAGCTTGCCGTGACGTAAGTACACGGCAGCGACTGTATTGATAAATAACAGGTCCTGGAAATGAGCTTGCATATGAAACCCATAAATATCTGCACTATTTAATTTTTAGCTCCCTCTCTCATTGTATTTTGGACCACTCTACCTACTTCACTACAGGATGAATCTGCTACAGATGGGACAAGCCCGCAAGGCTCGTGGATACCAGCTCATGCATTCCACTTGGCCTTGAGGCCAGAAATCAGCCCCGGACCTCTCCTTTTCAGCATTATAGATAAAGCACAGGCGACTGTAGGTGCACACAATAATATTTTCAAGGCTTCTTAAAGAGTAACAAACAAAGAAACAGTGTTAGAAGGCAACACAATAAAACAGACGTAGAGAAAACAGTTATTCATTGTCATTTTTCAGCTGAAACTCAAGCTACAGAGTCTTTATTGTTGCATAAAATGTTAAGAGGTTTTGAGAGACTGAGACTGTAAGAACTGTAATAAGCTACTAAATATTGTTACAGGAACACAAAACAGAAATGTTCTATTTTCCCTTTTCCACATGAAAAGAAAAAACAGAAACTAATTTGAAGGGGAAAATTTAAAACTGATAAATATACAACTAGACAATAGAATTAATTGTTGCAGCATGGCGCTCTGATCAATATTTATTGCTAATTGTGATAGAAAACTGGGTAATGATGTGTAGGAAGAAAAAATTCTTGCAAAAGTTTATTTTTAATTGTTCAGTGGTTAATTCATGAAAATTTTGGATTTGGGCCAACATATTCTTGATTTTTATATTTTAAAAACACCAAAATCATTTAGGAAAGCAGACACTGGGCAAGATCAAATCTGAGATTAAAATTTTTATTGCTGGACCTAAATCCTTCGCTAAGAGCATAGAAAGAAAAAGTATCAAACACTTTCAAGCATAGCCTGCCTTTTTACTAGCAAAGGCTAGGATATATTTTTCCTAGAAAGGTAAGCTTCATTGTTTCTTTGTTTTCCTATGACAATTGCAGCTTTCTACTAAAAAAAGCAGTGGATTCTGACCAGTACTGGATTCAGATACAGAGATAAACTCAGTCCCAATGTGAAGGTGGAGGGCAGGAAAGGAAGTTGGGTAACCAGGCTAGGGCAGCCGTGCTGCAGAACTGAGATATGTCCCTCCCCAGCCCTGTAAATTATAGCTGACACGTCAGGAAGGAATAATGATCAGTCTCATCCTAGATGGCAATTTCTGTATTTTCACTTACAGTTAGTAGATAAAAATATTTCAAAGGATTAGATATAAGCATGGATACCATCTGGATGTCCATCAGTTGAAGCTGACCTGAGCTGATTCTGTCATCATATGAAGACATCCCACCTCTGTGCTGGCCCCTTCCCTGTACTGGTCCTCATAGTTACAGCCATGTGGCAAAGTGAATCAGGGCTTGATCCTGGCAAAATTAACCCAGAGAGGAAAAATGTTTACTGTTTAGCCTCCATGATCATTTTGCATCCCGTAAGAGTCAAAGCAGAAGTACCATTTTCACTGGGAGAGGTATCAAGTTAACTTGACTGTGAAAGCACAGCTTAAGTAGCAGAAGGTTATATTGGTCATCAAGCCTCAAAATTGATTGAAATGTGAAGTAAAAATATTTATATACAGTCACAGTACAATGTCTTAATATTACTGTCTTATGAGGGATCTCATGCTTTACTCTGGCCAAAAAAATAATTGCTGCCCTTTTTAAAGAGTATCGATTGTTTGGCATCTCTCAAGCAATTTGTGTTAGGGATATGAGATTCTCAAATCCTATTACGTAACTAATTCCCCAGACTTCTGTGGGTTTGGGATACAGTGGGACAGCATACCTAGCACAAAAAGTAATCTTCATAGAAGCTTCTGAGCACAGGGTGTGCTCTGGTCAGGTAAGCCCAGACAAATTGATGCAACTCTACGGCCAAGAAACCTAGTTGATCTAATGGCAATTGCACAGCACAGATAACTTGATTAACCCAGAGCATTTTAAAAATTATTCTAGGATATAAAAATTTTGCCGAATAGGTTGCAAATATTTTTAGTGCAAAATTGTTAATACTAGCACGAAGTTTTCTTTCTTGTAGAACTCAACATTTGATTCAGTATAAATCCAGGTATTCACCTAAGAGCTAAACATACTATAGTCATTAATCCGAGAAAAAAATCAGTTACTAATGGATAAATCAACCTCATAACTTACAGGTAGAATATGCTAATCCATCCTCATCAATGGCTGAAACGTAATATAGGTTTACTCCAGTATTTCTTAATAATTATGTGCCAGTCTAAAACAAGAAATACATTGAAGAAGCACTAAAATATTTTTATCATGCTGCCAGTATATACATTAAAGAAACTCCTCAGTGATTTGCAAAGAGCAGCATGAAGCAGGGAATAAATGGATGTTCAAGCAATCACATAATTGTAGCAATAATTAGGAGGAAGGTTTGCATTATACAGTAGTTTTAGTAGAAAAGACTTTTTTCCAGAGTTTTTCTGTCTACTTTACAATTTTGTTTTGCGTAAATTTGAATGGTGATGAAAATACTTGAAGTCTTTTTTTCCCATTGAAGACACTCATTTCTGAGACGTCTTCATTTTGAAAAGTTTTACAACACCCTTTAGTTTCTATGTATTTTTCTCTCCACCAGCCTTGTTACTTACCAATATTCCCAAAGAGAATTTGCCACCTTCTCCATAAAACACTACAGGAATTGACAATCTAATGAAAAAGGCTTATTTACTAAAGCATATGCCATTGTTTTTCCCTTTAAGTTACGAACAGAGTACTTAGCAAAGGGTGAAGTCCAGCAATGGATTTAGGAGCCTGCACAGCAGCATCTGGATCTCCTTGCTCTTAAAACATGGAGGCAGAATGTAATCTAAAACCCAGAGAGTTAGGCTTCCCCTACAATATATTTTACATTAAACAGTCACTTCACAAAAAGCAAAACTAAATGTGAAGGAAGAATCCTGAATCCAGGATTTCCTCCTTTCTAGGGACTAAGCTCAGCAACAAGCTACAGAGTATGTCTTCCTTTGGACTTCCCCTTTCCTAGCCCCACAAGTCTTGCATTAACTACCAAGGATGAAAGGCAGGAAGGAGATGAAGACTGTGATCTATTCTATCCTTCAGTGATCATTACCCATTCTTTAATTTGGGAATCAAGTATTCTCCAGGGAAACATGGGACTTACATCTTTCAGTCTAGGGAGGGCACTGAACCCTGGTATCCACGTTCCTGAACAGTTGCTTTTTCTCATATATAACTAGGAAAAGGTGGCTGGTGTTTAGCCACTAGCATATTAAAAATCATCTGCCTATACAACTGCCTGCAGAAAAAAATCAACCCCTGAAGCATATAGGTGTAAAGCCTTCAGCTGTCAGATGGAGTTTTGCTTGCTTATGTTAGTTTGTCCTTAACATGCAGTTAAAGGGACGATGACTGAAGACCATATTTTTGAACAGATTGTTTTGCCATTAGGCTTTAAAAAATGTAAAGATTGCTCAAACGTCATAAGCCTATTATTTTTTACACAGTTTTAAAAAAAGCCAGGAGTATATTCGTCTGAGAAAAGCAACAAAAATTCAACCTTTTTACAACAGATTTCTTTGGTGTCAGATTTGACTTGATTGAAAGTCAAACGCTTTCCTTAAGAATAAGAGGTCATTTTAAAAAAGGTGAAAACTGTAGACTGTGCTCATACCTTCATATATATACAATATATTGTAACTGTCTATTGTTCATAGGAGTGAAGAAAGAGAGAAATGTTTTCGTCACAGTTGATAAATACATATTTGCTAATTTACTCGACAGACCTTGCGGCGTCCAATAGGCAGATTAAATTCAATGTCATGGGCTGAACAGTAGGTAACAAAGAATGTGGGAAATGGCCCTTGTGTTCTTCTCCAGAAAATGTTTAAATATCAAAAGCAACTTCTTCCATGTTAAATCATTTTAGGTAGAATGTGGGAAAATGGTGTAGAAGATATTACCTTAATTCTGAATTTCCTAGCCCCAGAGTGTTAAGGATAGATGGAGGAGGAGAAGGAGTGGATGGGAGTCTGCCTTTCTTCTGATCTTTCTGCATCCCTGCCCCAAGTAAATTCCAGGTCGCAAGACAGGAGGGAAAGATCAGTAACCAACAGCATGAAAGAAACAAACTTTTGGCAAGAGACAGAATAGAGGAGAGAGGGAACATATGCTGGAGAGGTTGCTTTTTCAGTTGTTTTCTCTGTGAACTCAGCTTTTTTAGGACGTCATCTGGTAAACACATTTGCAACCTACTGGTTAGCACAAAACCTAGTTCGAAGGGAATGTCAGTTACTTTAATGCAGCTTCAGCAAAACACGCTCTTTTTTTCTTCCCTCAGCAAACAGGATTGCTATCTATTAACATCCAGGTATAAGGTAGTCTGAGGCAAAAGTCTTTGTTAACATATTTTACCATTGTATTTCTTTGTGTAGATTAGATTATGAATAGGAGCATCTACTCTGGGGACAGGTGTCAGTATATGTTTTGGATAGGCTAAAACATTACAGATTCTTAAGCCTGGCAGATGAGTAATTCACACCGTCAATAACTACTGAATATGCATTATTTTCTAATACTATTAACATGGTTCAGACTGCAAATATAACGTGAAGAAAACAACCTGAAATATGACCAAAGAATTGGGAACCAGCGTTTACACAGAAACAGATCCAAAAAAATAGCTGAAGGCGGTTCCAAGTGATATCCATAAAGTTTGGTTTAGATTTTTTGTGTTTTGCACCACCTGAATGTGAGGCATGCTGACTTACTGCAATATTTAAACAATGAAAAAGTACTTCTGCTTTCTCTGCATTTTCATGTGCTAGGCAAAAAAACCTGCAGTTCATGACAGCAAAACATGGAATCAAAACAATTGCTTTTGAAGGTGGACTGGAATTATTTTTTGCTGCTTCATGTATTGTATTATCATTTTTTCAGTTGAATGAACTACGTAGGCACAGGAGCAGAGAATCTGCAAGCCAGGTTGACCTTCACAGAAAGAGGTGTTAAGTCCTCATACAAAACAAGTTTTACCTTCTCTGCATAGAAAACTGAAGAATAATATAGCATGTTGCAATCTCTTTTCAAAGGCATTTACAGACATCAATATAATAAACTTATGTGAAATAGCTCTTTATTATTAAAAGTAACTATATGAAAGGCAATGACAGCTTTTTTTCCTTGATTAAATGTGAATGATGGGATGCACAAAGTAATGTTTAATTGCTGAAATAAACATTACAAAAAATTATTTAGCTCTGAAAAAGGAGCAAAGAATCAGTAAAATTATTTAAGTGCAATGGTTGGTGTCGACAACACATTCTAAAGAAGGATTTAGCTTCTCAGGTACGTTATTTACTCCATCTGGAAGTATCTAGTGCAGCAGGTGAAACACCCTCCAGAAACTTGAAATTACTTATTAGTAAGATGAACAATTGGTTTTCCAAATCATCGGTGCATCAAATAACGTACCAAACATTGCACAAAACTATCACTGAAGGTCACAATCATCTAGAATTTATCCAGTCATGCCAGATGAAATAAGGGTCCACTGATTCTGCTGTATGTGGGATCATTGAACAGTGTCTGGGACTGAAAACTTATTTTAATTTAGTGCATGAAAATGAGAAATTCCCAGCTGCAGGAATGCTCTGTTGAATGTAGAGGTATGAAGAAAGTCTTACATACTTGCTCCTTCTCAGACTAGTATTAGCTGACATGCCAGATGACAGCAAACCCTCAGAGAAAAGCAAAACTCATTCATCTTAATTGCTGATGCACTACCTCTATTTTCCCAACCTGTGTTGCAAAAGGTACTTATTCCTGTGTGCCAAGTGACAGTGAATTTAGAGGACAGCTTGGCCCCATTGCTCTGTTGTGTTTGCCAGCCTGATAAACAGGCAACAAGAGTATTTTTGAAGAAATAAATCTTTGTATTTTATACTGGTTTGAATGCAGACCCGATAATTATTGGAGGGGAGTGGTTTGTATCCTTTGTCCTTTTCCAGGAAAAAAGGTCTCTAGACTTTCCAGATGGTGGCTTGTCTTTAGAGTTTATGATCATATTTCCATCTGCACTCCCATCCTCACAGCTCTTTAAAAACTTTTGTCTTTTAACTCTGGTAGCAAACTTGTGTTCAAGACCACTTGCAATGCACACGCAGTTTTTAGAATAACTTTAAATTGTACAAGAAACATTTCTGAGAGAGGAAGAGTATTATCTTAGTGTTGACAATAAGTCTCCAGATTTTCACCACAGGCTCCAGTCTTAGCAATGCTACAGTAGAGCTACTGTTTAAAACAGTTTTCCCATCAGCATGCGTATCAGAACACTTTGAAAATATAGACAGCCATACATTAGGAAGAATGTACTTGTGGAAACTGATTAACAAATTATTTCCGGATGATCCCATCCAACTTTACTGTATCAATGGAGCTGTACAGTTTGCAAGCCTGATACATGATGATGTTAAAACAGTGTCATATTAAGTAGCTGTAACATGCACAGCAAATACTCCTGGAAATCATAGAATCATAGAATCATTTAGGTTGGAAAAGAGCCTTAAGATCGTTGAGTCAAACCATTAACCGTCATGGATGGACAGATTCCAATTGCAGTCCTTGGTTACTACGCAGGGTCAGTGACAGTGGGTTACTGCCTGGAGTTACGCAGCAGCCGTCATTCGGGTGGATGTGCAGACAAGCCTGTCTGGCTGAGAGCAGCACTCCTGCGATGTGCGCGGAAATTGCTCTTTCCAGTGAGTTGCCCTCACTCTGAGCAATAGGATCAGTTAACCTGAACCACTCCTGAGGCTTATGTGTTGCTCTCAGTCATGCCGGCAAGGTGCCTAGGCACTACTTGGGTGATGAACATTTTGAGATGTCACAAGTGAGTGAAAGTTTTGAATAACATTGAATAACATAACAAAAGTTGGCAAATGTTTAGTGTTACCCTGGATTTTTAGAAGTGTTTCACCTCAGGACCTTCTTGCTCATAAATCTTTCTAGTATTTGATCTCTCACTCTTCTTTAATTCTTGATATTTGGTGAATTAATCTCTGCTTCAGACACCCTGCACACAAGTATTTCAGGAAAAACAGGTGCTGAAGCTCACAGAAGACACTGCTGCTTTTCTTCCCTAGAACTGGAGACCCAGAAAGGGGAAAGTTCACCTAAAGAGAAAGAAAACATTTCCTGTTTTTTCTTATTTTTCTGAAGAGCAGAATTCCACAGGACAAAGTCTGTTAAAGAAAATGTTTACTCATACAAGCCAGACGGTTACTCACTGCAATCTGTTCCAACAATGGGTCTGTCATCAACTAAATTAATAGAAGAACTGGTCATGTTTCGTTTTGTTTTGTTTTTCAACAGGTCATGTGTAAGTGTATTATATTGATGTCATGTGCATATTTCACTGAATAGCTAGTGAATAGTTTAATTACTGAATATATAGATAGCAATAATAGTTAACCACTTTCTCCCCAATTATCTTTCCTTCCAAATATTTTCTCAGAGTTTATCTGACTAATCCTCTACTCTGTTATTGTACAAGAAAGCATGGTCTCCTTGCATGAGACCTAATGGGTGAGATTTATCAAGTTAAATCTACATGCCTATAATAAGAATACTTATATGTGAATAAGTCTCTTGAGTTTCCTTTTACAATTAATAGAAACCTCATCACTGAGGTCAAGAGAGAAATTCATTTGGGCCTATAGTAGGCATCTAAAATAAATCACATGAGTTATTGCCTAAAATTGTCCATAAATGGAGTGTAGGTTAACTTGCTCAGCTGTTGAGACCTGTACTGTAAGCATCTCAATTTGACAATGTAATTTTTGACTTATGCTGTCTCTTCATTTGTGGAATAGATCCTGAATTTGCCTAAAAGGAGTCAGTTATACACTGACTGTTTTGTAGCTGTATCGCTGCACCCTAAGTGAGTATCAACACGGATCGACGTACCAAAAGTTAAACCTACAGAGTTTAAAGTTAATGAGGAAGGAAGAGCAATTACCCAAAGACAAAGTCTAGTGCTGTTGGAAAACATAGTATTGAATGCTGTTGCTCCTGAAAGGTTTTGCATATAGGTAGATCATGCAGAAAGAGGTCAAGAGCAGAAAAAAAGAGTACATGGGCTCATCTGATCTAGCAAACAGGGAATTCTAGTATACAACGACAGCCTACAGACACATCAGAGTAGAAATCAAGAAAATGTGTGCAAAAGTATTATAAGTGACATAGGTTGGTGATTAAAAGGTTTCCAACTATTGGAACAGAAAATATCAAAAATAACATTCCAATAAGACTGGCGGAGGGCAGAAAAATAGCAATTTTTAACCATGACTGAGTATAAACCATGAGTGAGCATAATACAAGATGCCGGTGACACCAAGCCGCCAGACTCAGTGATCCAGGACTTCCTCCCAGCTCTGTGCTCCTAAGACACCTGAGCATCCTAAGCCTGACTCCTCTCCCCTCTTTCTTCCCTGCCTCCATCTTCCCAGAGCTTCCCTCCTAACTGGTGATTCATCGAGAAAGACTTGGGGTTTTATCCAAACCAAGGTACTTGTTGTACACACAGTATTTCCACAATCAGAATGATAAAGCTGTGCAAGAAGCAGCAATTTCTTGAAAACAGAACTTGGATTTGCATTTGTTTTCATAATAGTAGCAAGAGAAGAAGAAGAAAAGAGAAGAGCATTTAGACCTTTCTTTCTTTAAGGAGAAACCTTACTTAAGTGGTTTTTTTGTATTTCAAGTCAGAGGGAATTGATGAATACCAAACCATAAAAAAAAAAGTATGACACCTCATTTTTTGGAGTTGTTATGGCAATAACATGCATTTGCTGTCCTCTCTTTAAATTTAGGGGGGCTTAATACAAAAATTAAAAAAAAAACCCTCTCATATTTATTTCCTAAGATAAACCATTCAGTTAATCACTGAAGCTCACAGTTAGACACAATTGGCTATGCTGATTAATGAAATGGTTTATCTAAAGAAATAGATACAAGAAGCTTTATAATGAATGTGCTTTGAGTCTAGGAAAAAGGCAGATGAAACCAGGAGAGAGCAAAACTAAGTTAAATGTACCAGTGATTTTTCTACTCAATTTCAGTTGTCCCCCTTAGGCCCCCTTTTTGTTTGGTTGGGCTTTTTCACTAGTATTCTGCAACAAAATTGAAGACAACTGAAAATATTGGTATCAAATTATTATGTTCTGTTGTGGCTGTTGAATTAGATATAGGAAATTGTCATATAAGACTGACTTTTTTTTACTTTTATTGCTGTTTGCAAAAACAGGAGCATGTTTAGGTTTTCCAGAGTGTATAGGCCTTTCAAAAGGCCTTCCCATCCTTCAGCATTTCTATTGTTTCAGGCCAGGGAATTTATTTTTAAAAAAAAGGAAACAGAATTCTTCCCTTTGTTTTAAAGAGAGCTTCCCTGGATATCCCACAGAAACAGAACATATTGAGACAATAGAAATGTGCAAATGCAGACAATGCTTAAAATAGGAAAATCATGGAAAGAAAATGATATTTTTCATTTAACAAAATTGCCTATATTGAATCCCAGTTGTGTGAGGCCTCATAGCAATGTGTTGCCAGGAGAAAGTTGTTCTGTTTGGAAACGTAGACAACAGTTAGGAAAATTAAATGTTGAGTGGCACAGGGCATTTTCTATAAATGACTTTGAAGCCAATGGAAGTGAAAGAAAATCATGTGCTATGTATGTAAAAAGAATTTGTGGAATTGTTCAGGGGATTGGATAGTTCCTTTTCTTTAGTTTGTATAATTTCTTTGCTCTACATGCAGCTTTGAACATAATAGCTATATGCAATCCTTATCTAGAATAGCAATTAGAACACCTCGCCTCATCACATAATTATATCTCTGGAGACAATTATGAATTTAACATTCACATTTTTAAGCTTGAATATAATCTCCTGGTTCATGTGTCTAGGTTTGCATAAACTTCAAGCTGAAATTATTTTATCCTTGGAAGTGAGTAGCAGGAGTGATATTACCTGAATAAAATGTCCATAGCATCTAAAGTAAAGTGAGCAAAGGAAAAAGAGTAGTACAAAATGCGAAGTTACTCTTCTCTTCCTTAAGAATTTTGTGATCTAAGCCACAAAATATCTAGAGACATAACTAGTAATATTGTGCTTGTTTTGTACAAAGTTGACGTATGTGAGAGAAATCATTAAAGGGATCGAAAGTATCAGAGGACTTACGTTTTATTGATTCCAATTCACTGTATATAATCCACTGCAGTTTGAAAGAGCACCTTGGACTTATAAAGTGCAGGGGTCAGAGTATTTAAGAACTGTATCCGAGCACAGAAACAACTTCCACCATGACTTCTAATGAAGAAAATGTTCTATAGTTTATTTATGTAATTAACTATTGATCATAGAGATCATTTGGTGCATGGGTTGAGCAGATTTTGCTTTGACTTTTTGCAAAAGATTGAAAGAAGAAGGCAGATAATCATCTGAAAGACTGCTGATGTTAATTTTACAAATAATAGGAAAATAGCGGAAAAAAACTCCAACTTTAGAGATAAAACTGAAAAACAGAAATTAGTCAAAACAGGACTATCAGAAGTGGTGATGGAACCATAATAACTTTCTCTGAGACCAGACCGTGCTCCTCATCTTGGCAGCTTCCCTTTCCACACCAACTCCTTGGCTCAGCAGGCTACATAGTACTTTCCTACCATGCTCCTTCTGGCTTATCCCAAACCACTGCAGTAAGCAATGCTACCTGGGTAAACATTCCCATACCGAACTACCTGCTCGGAGAAGCTGGAACAGAGAGTACAAAGAAGATGTAAAAAAAGGGCAGAGGTTATGGCTGGTCAGAAGTGAGGTGAATGAGGGGCTCATTTCATGTAGATTTTATGGAAGATGGCATAATACAGAAACATGATGACAGTGGAAATTCTTCATAGATAAAAGACAACCCATGCATATTCATTCATTGTTTTACCTAGATTTTCTAAAGTGCTGTAACATAGAATCTTAGAATCATTTAGGTTGGAAAAGACCTTTAAGATCATCCAGTCCAACCGTTAACCTAGCACTGCCAAGTCCACCACTAAACCACGTCCCTAAGCTCCACATCTACACGTCTTTTAAACACCTCCAGGGATGGTGACTCCACCATTTCCCTGGGCAGCCTGTTCCAAGGCTTGACAGCCCTTTCAGTGAAGAAATTTTTCCTAATATCCAATCTAAACCTCCCCTGGCACAGCCTGAGGCCATTTCCCCTTGTCCTGTCGCTTGTTACTGGGGAGAAGAGACCGACCCCCACCTGGCTACAGCCTCCTGTCAGGCAGTCGCAGAGAGCGATAAGGTCTCCCCTCCACCACCTTTTCTCCAGGCTGAACACCCCCAGTTCCCTCAGCCGCTCCCCATAAGACTAGTTCACCTACTTCATGGAAGCCAAACCCCAAACCAGCAATGACATTCGTCTTGAAAGAGGTGCTGCCTGAACAGACGATGCTCATCTTTTCTGCTCCTCAAGTTATGACACAGACCTCGCAGCCCTTTTTAAAGTAAAATTCCTGTTGACTGCAATGGTAGTTTTGCCTAAAGTATCAAAACCTGGACATTTATGCCGTGAATCTATGTCACACTAACTACAGAAGCCACATGCCAAAGATCTTTTTGTCAGACCTTTGCATTTAGATTTGCCAGGTCTGCTGAATAAAAGAATATATGCTTTCATTAGTGGGGGCTTAGTTTATATTTAGATCTTTATCTGGAGATTATTTTCTAGATACAACTTCTCCTTGTCCGAAATGGAAAGAGATACAGCTATATGAGCACTGTCGTTTGTGTCTCCTGCTCATCTCTGGAGATGATGTTACAAAAAAGTAAACAACATGGTACCTTGCAGGGAGACTAGGCAAGAGACTTACAGAACATGCCTGTATTTGATTTATCTAGATATCTATCAGTCTGGCTGTCTAGCTCCTCATCCAAAAACAATGAGAAATTGATTCATATTTACCGAGTTGGAACAATCATTGGGAGGACAACTCCAATTACATGCTCAGAAGTGGATGGATTTTGTGTTATGACCGTGGTTTGGTCAAACTCCCTCAATCAGGGCAGAGTTTTGAATGTCCATGAAAGAAAAGATTTCACAGCCTGTCTGGGCTGCTGTTGTAATGTTTGAACATCATGACAATTTTTTTTCTAGTACCTTGGAAACAGACATTTCCTCTGTTGCAGCTTATACATGTTGCCTTTTGTGCTTCATTAGGTACCTCCAATAAGTGTCTGTCCCAATCTTCTTTCTGCTCTCCCATTGTGTAAATGCCCTTTTCTTGTTTTTCTCACCTTCTTTCTTCTGCCAGATTTTTCTCCTAAGAAAAAAGATTTAATCCCTTCCCTATCTTAGCCTGCTTCTAAAATGCTTTGTCCTTAGCTGTGGCCATGTAGAAGTACATGGACTTCAGTGAATATTTGAGCCCAGATTTAGTCACAGGACCTTACTGTGATGTGTATATTATTCTTAAATTACTTTTTCTACATTGCACTTTTTGCAGTTCTCATACATCCCTTTTAAAATAACCCAGAAGCTTTTAAACTTCCAGAAGACGAGCATAGCCAAGTGTTAAAACAACTATGGCCTTTAAAGCTCCTTCTCTTCATACTCATCTTCTCTTTCCTGCTCCCTAGAAAAAAAACAAGGCTTTGTGAAGGATGAAATCCCACGGGAAAGCTGATGCAGGGATTATGACATCAAATTTAATGGGACAGTCGCTGCCACTTCTGAAGTAAGGTCGGCACTGCACCTTTTTGTAAATCCCATGAGGACCCAGGTCATTTGGGGCTGGATTGATTTTGGTTAACTGTGCTTGTCTAACTTGAATTTGACGCCCAAAGTTCAGTCACGTCGAGTCCTTCCTAATTCACAGCCTTACTGGTGAGTCAGTCATCCTGCAGGTTGCCTTCCTTTTCCACTGATTGCAGAGCAAACAAGCTGAGATGAGATTTGCCATTTTTAGGCAGCTAACTTTAGAAGAGATGAATCACACCTCGCTAGTGTGGTGCCTTCTTCCTGTCATGAGTCCTGTAGGAGTTGAATCCCTGCATCCCTTAACTTACCCCTGTAACTTAAGTGGCTTTTATGAGCTTCCCTGCAGGAATCCCTCCTCGCTGGCTCAGATGCAAAACTCAAGTGAGTGAGTGATGTCCAGTGTTACCACGTTGGACCAAATACAAATGCGTGCTTATGGAACAAGAGCAATACTTCACACCCAAGGCCCCCTATCTAAACATTCTCCTATCGAGATTTTATTTATGATTTACTGTATCTTTAGGAAATCTCACAGCAGTTTTTAAATTCCACCGAAGGAGATTACAGTGTGTGCACTCTAACCTAAACACCGTGATTTACAGCAAGGTTGGAACTCGTTATGGAAAACAGAGCTGAATGGCAGAAGAGAACGAGGTCCACAACGAAGGAAAAGGAGCAGGAATTAGCATGCATCTTTCCAGCATTGACTGTGATAAAGCCACAGAGATGTAGCACAGCTCTATTCCACTTTTATGAGATTGTATTCACCATCAGTGGAGGTAACAGCAGTGTTTTCAGAGGTACATGAGAAATTCCAACAGACCTTATTTTTCAAGGGTCTCAAACCAGAAAATTCAAATCAGTATAACCTGTGGCAAAACACATATACAGTTTCTGAGACCCATAGAGGTATAGATTTTTTAGGCTGACTGTAAATGGGGAAAAGAAACTTTCACTGTATATTTCTATTCTGTTTAATTTTCCACGTAAGGTACATTTTCTTATTCTGCCTACACACTCATACGTTTATTATGTATCTGTTGAAAACAAAGAAGCCCCATGCAGACACCCAGACACCCCCCACCCCCAGACCTGCTCCTCCCAGCCATGGCGTGGGAGCTGCAGCCTACCCGCGGTTCCCTGGGGGGGGGCTTTAATAGGGAGACGCCGAGGTCGGCGGCTCTATCTGCGGCACATATGCACTCGTGGAGAATCCATGCATAATCAGGCCAGCGGGGACATCAGAAAGCCAAAACCACCACGCAGCATCTCCATAACAATATCTAAGTCGGTGGTGGTTACTAATATAATTCTGCAGATGGAGAACCACGAGGGCTCAGGACCGGTGGGGATTCTGGGATAACTGGAAGTTAAAAAAAAAAATTAATTAATCTATCAAACATGAGCGATTTAAGCCAAGTTTATGCAAGGAATACAAGGCTGAGATGGGTTTCTTCAGTAACAGGTTTAGTCAAAGGTTTAAATTCAATCTAGAAATAAAAACCCATCAGATTTCCTGGTAATACGCAGGCATATCAGGCAAGCAGCAAGGATCTCCTGCTTGCTGATGAAGCAAACAGATAAGAGAGTGAAAAAATCCAGGCTCGTTCGTGCTCAGTTTCCTCTCACTGTCACTGGTTCTGTCCCTTCCCATCCTCTTTGCTCTATTTAATTAAAACACGTTAATGGCAACGCCTATCAACTAGCAGCTTTGCATTCGGCATCCCTATCTCTCAGACTAGCCGCCGAGTCAATCTGACGGATGGGGAGAGTGGTTTGGCTTTTGCAGTCATTTAGCTGCAGCCTCCACGCGTCTGCGATGTGATGCAGAATTGATGGGAGCCGTTCCCGTGCCAGGGGCTTTGGAGGAGAAGCCTGTAACTGAGCTCTCTCTGCTCCATGCGTGTCCAGCCCCTGAGCAAACCTGCTGTACTATCCCTTGCAGTTAACAATCAGCTTTCTGCTTTTTTTTTTAAACTGTTTGTAACATTCTATCCCTGGTAAGGAAACTTTTAAATAGTGTTTTTCCCTCTGGTTTTTTTCAAACATAATTTGCAAACAATACAGATCACCGTACTCCAGGGAAAGGTAGTTATGGGAGAGGAGCAGGGGATTTGTGTATTGTTTTAAGAGGGAAAAGGAGGTCATAAGCAGTATCATGAGAAAAACAAATAACTGCAGATCTTTAGATACTATTGGCAAAAAAACAAGGCCAGGAAACCCGTTCTGAACTGGGGAGGTACCATGCATGGGCCCATTGAATACATAAAATTATTTTTTTTCTGAACGTATTCAGTAACACTGTCTAGCTGCTGATGCCCAAGTAACAGTGATACAGATAGAAACAAGCTCTGATTATTTTATTTTTCATGTAGAGCTGTCATGCATCAAAGAACTTCATATACATCAGTGAAGTCTCCTGACACCACACCGGGCAAACGAGCGCTACATAGCAGATGGGTAATACGAGACTTAAAGAAGCTGAACAGAAGTGGCCTCCCTGGAAATACAACTCAGACAAGCATCCTCAGCCTCTTTCTCCATCCTCCCCTTTGCAGCCACAACACGTTTGCGGCAATCACCGCGGGAACATTCTCCCGGGGGACGGGAGCGGGACTGGAGCATCAGACGTGGGATCTGCCGCCGTGGCTCCCGTGCCGTGCTGGGGAGCGTGATTTCAAGCCTCCCACCCTGCTCCCAGCCGTGGCAAGCGAAGCCCGTGTGATGTCCGTCGGAAACAAAAGTAGGCGGAATTATTACCCTGCAAGGAATGTTGAGAAGCCTGCTGAGCTATGTGTCGCACTGCAAACACATCACTACCTCATGCCTTAAGCTGGTAGGATGCTTTTAGTCTTTCTGAATGCAACCAGCTATAAACATTTAGGGTCAAAGTCTAAGATAACTTCTTCAGATAACTCCCCATGTGGCGGTCATCCAGCCGGTGAAGACAGTAACTGGTAGAGGGTACGTTTCAGCACCGAATTGGCTCAGGATGCTGCAGGATTTTTAAAGGAAGCCAATTCTTTGGTCTCACAGCAGCCCTTTGAAAAATGACAGTAAGAAGCAATTCTCACTCATAGAGAAACCCTCTAGTGCACCTGAAATTGAAATTTCAAAATGGCCATCAGCAAAAGCCGTCTATCTGAAAGCTGCTGTTTTGCTTAATGTGCACTAGAAATGTAGAGGCTAATTTCATTGGCAGCAAGGTATGTTTTTTCCTCTGACTTTAACACCAAACTTCTCAATCTGAGAAATAATTTCAGTCCTTTGACTCAGTGAAAATATTTAGTTCTGTGCACAAACTGGATGGAGGGCCAAAATCTTTCTCCTATAACCTGCAGAAATTGCTGGAGTTGCTCCAGGGATGCATTTAGTCCCTTCTGTTCAAAATTTAAGACCTGCTGTTTTTCTGACAGCGCAGGTAATTGCTACAGCTGGAGCAAGGCTGTATCTCACCGTCTCCAGCCTCAGCCTCTCCTGCCATTCTCTTTTCCTGCAGCAGAAACACAGTGAATCCCTCAGAGCACGGCGAGGGATGGATCCAGCCCTAAACCCTCGCCCGACGGGAGCTGGTGGAGGAGGTCTCTGCAACCCCCGGCACATCCCGCACTGGTTTCCTTGCAGGAAAGGAAGGGCAAGACCTCACCCTTGGGGGTGGCTTGAGGAAATCCTGCGTATTTTGAGGTACCCACAGAGACTCCCTCCCCTCTGCTAGCCCCGAGTAGCAAGGACAAACCCCCCCATGGTGGGGTCAGCTAGAGGGCTTTCTCCTCCGCTTCTCTGGCTCTTACACCCCGGGCCAGCTCCTGTTTCTCCCTCGGAGGTTACCGATTTGGCCACAGGATGAAAAGCAACCAAAGGCAAAGAGTCATCTTCCAGATATGCCAAGGTGAAAGCCCCTGCCCTGGAGAGCTTCGGAAGGAAGAGGCAGAAAAGGGGTACTAAGGAGATGATACTAGCTCTGTTTTACAGCTGGAGACCTGAAGCTGAGAGCTGAGATCCCCACAGTAGTGATTTATGCAAGACCATGGGCTCACCCAGCCCCGTGGGGGGGCACGAGCCAGACCCCTCTGCCGAGTCCTGCTGTGGCATCTCCATCACACAGCTACACCTGTGTAGCTCTGAAACCTTCTTGAATGGGAGAAAAATGGTAATTTCTGTACGGAGATCAGATGTTTCTCAGCTTTCAGGCTTCCAAGGTGCAATCATTCCTTGAGAAACAAACAGCTGCGAAAAGGGCAGGATCAAGAGCTGAATTGTCGGACACTCCACTAAGAACAAATTGGCCAGCTTTCTGTTACGCCAGTCTGTTGCTGTGCGGATGCAGACGCTCACTCATAAAACCAAATGCCAGCAGATTATATTTCCTTCCAAACAGGATCATCTGTTAATATATATAACTCTATCTTGAATTAGAAAAATCCATCCGTTTTTCCTCTCCCTGCAGGTATAGGTATACACATACACAAGTCTGTGTAGCCATCCAGCTATGGTGCAGTACACTACAAACAAAATGTGTAAGTGAAATAACTGTATCTGAAGTAGCACAAACTCAAGAGATACATATCAGCAGCTCCCCAGATCGCAGCACCTCCCCGGCTGCATATCTGCATCCCATAAATTTTCAGACTTACTGTTACAAATCACTTCAATTTGCAATTGTTCCCTTAAAATGATTTTAGCCAGATTAATCTTGTTTCTTCTTATTAAACACATCTTTCATGCAGAGTGTAAAACAATAATCCGCTTGTAATGCTTACTGGCATTGGCTGTCATTAAAGAGATGGGCAGAGAATGGCAGTAACGGAGAGAGCCCGCTCCTTGGGTGGCAGGGCCTCGGAGGGTTTTCTACCTGCCTGCTGCCGGGCTGAAATCCACGAATTTCAAAGCTGCCTGTGTCTTCATAATCATTATGGAGGTATCTCTCAGTCAGTACCAATTAATGACAACTGTAACTTTTTGTGAAGAAAAATTTCAGTCCCATCTGGAATTCCTGGAGAGAGACAAACCTGTGGACTTGTCTTCTGCAGTGTGGCAACCCCCGTCATTATAACCAACACAAAAGCAGACTGATACATTATCGTTTTCACTTCCACCCATTACGCTTGTTTGCTCACTAGTGTGTGTTGGAATATGTGGATTTTGATGTTTGAAGGGCAGGATTTTTCCGGTTGTTTCGCCCCTTAATGGCTGGCGGAGCAGCAGTGGCCCCTGACTGCACGCTGGGAAGCGTTATTGTTCAGCCTGCTCCGCCCCAGCTCCGAAAAGTACCTCGTCTTCTCCCGAACCACTGTGACTATGCAAATAACAGCAGTCATTTTGACCACCCAAAAGATGAAGTCTGACCTTGCCTTATACAATTTCCTTAAATAAAAATATAATATTTGAATGAACAGTGTGTGATCGGGCTGACTAACATTCTTCAGGCTGTGAAAGAGCATTTTTATACGAGATGCAAAAGAACAGATTTCCTGGTAACACCGTGTTTCAATCTTTCTAACAGAAAGCTCAAGCTAGAAAATTGTTCAGTGGCCGTTCCCAGTCCTGTGTGGGTATTTTTCCTGAGATAGAAGGCATAGAGTTCAGTTAAAAGCAGCGGTATTTCACCTGTGAAAACATGTTATAGATCAATCATTTCACAAAGGCCTTCCGATACTACCTGGTATTTGCAAGCAAAGGTTTTAAAATCCACACAAAGACCTTGCAAGTACTTTTGCATGTGTCCTCCTTGCTGGAGCACTCTGGAATGGGTGGGCAGAAACACAGCCCTGCTTTTGTATAGATGAACCTGGAAGTGAAGACCCAAAACACGCTGTTTGGCTGAAGGGATATGAGGAGAGCAGAGAGACAACAGAGATGACATCAAATACAGAATGTTTGCCCTATTCAAATGCAAATTTCCCTTTTTTTCTGACCTCCAGTGTCCTGAATGAATAAGAAGCAGCTTTTTTTTCTGCTCTGATCTCTCTTAATGGCCATTTTAATGACTGTCTCCTCAAGTTTACAGCCAGCCACCTAATTACTGAATGCCAATATTTATGAAAGCCCAGCATATACAGTGATAATGACACAATTCAGTATTTATGGGGAGCACATTTTTTGTAAATACCAATACTGAGTATTCACAGTGAGACTATTCACCCCTTACCCTTTCCGGGACTTCAGACCCAGCACGTAGTAGCAGTAAGAAAGAACTACGATTTCTTATTCCTGAAAAATCATTGCTGAACTGATGAGGCGAGGGGTATTTTTAAGGTGCCGCGATTGGTTTGCGGGTGGTGGGGAGCCTGACAAGGCGAGCGGGGGGGGAGGGAGTCCTCCGGCTTTCTCACAATAGCTCGGTGATTGGAACCACGTTTGGAGAGGGGGGAGAAGAGGTGGGCAGAGTATGAGACTCCCTTTTCCTCTCAACATCCTCCTTTCCTCGCTAGCAAACTCCGAAGTCTCTGCTTGGAAAATTGCCCAAAAGCAGAGGCACTGCTTGATTTTAGGGCCTGTGAGATGAAGTAGTTGTTGAGAGCAAAGTTGTTCTCCAAGACTTAGATGACTCAAAAGCACCTCCACTGTGGTTTTGGTGGAATTTAGCCAGTGGGCATTGGATCCAAAAGCCTGTGAAGATGGGGCAGGACAGACATCATGGAGGGAGGAACCGCACTGGCAAACTTTGTTTCCATGCAGTAAGGGGAAGATTGCAAATCTGAATGTTAAAGAAACCGTTCCTGCCTACTGCTGACTTCTGTACTTCCACGTTCAGGTCACAATTATGTTTACCACATAATTGCAACCCAAGAAGAACCTCGGGTTTATATCTTATTCAACAGAAAACTTTCTACTATTGTGATGTTTTCTAATACTAGAAAAGATGGTAGAAATGATGTCCGTAGCTCACACCATTTCCTGCAGAGCCGGTTTCCCTAAGACCTGTTACAGAGCAATATTCATCCAAAGTAACAAAAGGTGTAAATTAAGTTGAATAAAATTGAATCAAATTGAGGAAATATTCATTCCGCCTGGGAATGACCACACAGATATCTAATGTAGTTTAAATAATGTATCCTAAATGTTTTCCTTTAGGTAATTTGATTACTATTCCTCACCAGCCCCATGTAATAATCAGATGTTCTCTTCTGGAGTATTAACCAGGGTTGCATTTAGGAGCCTGCTCTGAAGGTCTGAAGAAAAGAGTCCGCCGAATCCACTGGGCTTTGCATCAGATACCCACCTTGCAGGGCTGGCTGAAAGGAGCCCGAGGAGGCGAGGAGTGGCCTGCCCTGCTATAGCATCACCAGGTAACATAACGCAGAACATCCACGTGATGTCAGCGTGAAGGCTCGTCTGGTCCTGCTGTCTCTCTCCCATGCACACCATTAGGGGACAGGAATATGAGAACAAAAGAGTGGGTGCTTGCTTCTGTGCGTGTGGAGGGGAGGAGGTACAAAAGCCAAGGAGGGGGAACCACCTCTGTATACCTCCAAAGCAAGAGGAGAATCCCTGAACTACAGGCTACGTAACCAGATGTTCATGTTTAGTAGCCAATAATGGACTGCTCTTTCACAAATTTGTTTTTCCTCTCCTTAAACTTTTTATACTAGTTAAGGTCCATGTGAAAAGGCCTTTTGTTTAAATCCATTACGCTTTAGCCGCAGGTGTCTGTTCCTTGTCCTCTCCTGGCTTTCTGTCCCCAAGAACAGCAGCGGCTTCAGTATCTGAAGTAATAAAGTAATAGTAGCAGAAATGAAGCTTTTTATTACCATCATTTACTTGGTGGGGGGCAAGTTGATGAGATGTCAATGATTAGTTACCTAAAGAAAAGAAAAATGAACAAATTTTCCAGTAGAGGGATACGTAATGGGCCAGGTAGAGTCAGAAGCCCTGTGTTTCCATCCAGTATTTGACCATCTCACTCAAACTCTCAGTTTGTTTCCCAGTGTGTGAAACAGAAACAGCACAAATGACAACAGGGACTACTAGAATTAAAAACTGTATATTTTGAAGTTTTTGATTACAGTATAAAAGCCAAATACTTGGGGTTTCTTTGTCCTTACTGTAAATGGTTTGCTTGCATTGGCACTCTCCTTACTTAAATGGGTTAAATTACTACACATATGTGCATATATGTACATAAATATACGTAAAATAATTGTTAAATTCTCATTGAATGTACTCACAAGGAATTGTAAAATAGCAGTTACCAACATCTTTAGATCCTGCCCTTCTCTGCTGATTGTTACTGGCATAACTTCTGATGCTTGATTTTCTCATGGTGCAAGTTTGCTTTTTTCCTCGATTTCTCTTTTGTGCAGTGAGACGAAGAGCTCGTGTCACTGGAGCAAGCTCATTTTCCTGTGCGAGGGTATGGGAATAGCAAATAAAACCTGCCTTCTGTTGAATGAAACATGCCTATACTTATGGCACACATCTGAAAGCTTCATTAACAGTGATCTGTGAAACTAGATCTTTGACATGAAAGTGTGAAGCAGACCCTGAAACAGAACAAAAAGAAAAGGACATATTTGCAAATACATAATAAACATTTGCAACCGATTCCAATAGTGTTTGCTGAACAACAGCACATGCAGATTTTGTTTGGCTGTGAAAGGCTGCTCTTGCCACCACCTGATAGGAAGAATGAGTCAACAGTTAAACAAAATGACCCATTAAGCAACTGTTATCATGAAGCAGAAATGTCTCTTGCTCATTAACTTCAAATAAAGCGTACTGAACATAAGTCTGATATTTTAAAAAGTTATCTAGAAGACTGAATAATAACCTTAGACCTGCAACTTTGTCTCTCTGATTCTCTCTCCACTCCTCCCCTCAACCAAAAAAACCTCAGCAATCTTAGTCATGATGCATTTTGGTTTCTTATTAACCTCCTTTTTTTACGGAATTCAAGAGTTTATGTGGGTAGTTCATATCTTAAGTTACTAGGCAAGTTCTGAGAACTACTAGGTAGTTCTTTACTACCACTGGGCATGTATACTCTTTTTGAGCTTTGGATAGTTTACCCAACAGGCATCACCTTTCCTTCCTTCCTTTTGATTTTTTTTTTTTAATCGGGATTATGGAAGTGTTGAGATGTTACCTAGCATACAGGACATCATTATGGCAAAAACCAGGCAGGCAATAGTTGTGGTCTAAACAGACTGCTCGGACAACCTGGTTCTCCTTATTCCCAGCCATTGCCATTTCTATTTAAGCCTCACCTTAGAAATCTATTGTTACATAGCTACTATTTCTAGGCATTGCAAAGGGAAAGCCAATGCAAGTCTTGACATTGCCTGTGCCGTGCCTGTCTGAGTAAGGTGCGAAGCCAACAAGATGGCAGTCGGATTATAACCGGGAGGCTTCACTAATGGGTTACTGGCACAGTATGAAGACTGCATTAGATATTCACTGCTGACATGACAAGATGCTCTCCCAACAGGGACCATGGATTGAAAGAAAAGAAACATTGCCAGGCTGAAATCTAAGCTGCCCAGCCACATACCCTGCTATGTGCCTGCTGTCAGCTTTCTGCAAGGTTTTGCAAAGCTAGCTAACATCTATCATGTATAATAATCCTTTAAACAAATTCCATGCATGGAATGAGCTAAAAGTATATGCTGCCAAGTCATCATACGCTCTTCAGCCTTGGCCATGGCCATTTGGCTGCCACTGTTCTTTATCAGGAATATCATTGTCCAGGACAAGGCTATAGCTTCTACCATCCCAGCCCCCTTCCTAGGGGTCTTTCTTCAGAGGGGGCCATCCTGGTTTCGTCCGGGATAGAGTTAACTGTCTCCCTAGCAGCTGGTGCAGCGCTGGGTTTTGGGGTTAGTAGGAGAAGACTGTTGGTAAC
>JAVKLA010000062.1:3994263-4010447 GCA_034782735.1 Sagittarius serpentarius | reverse complement strand
GCCGTGCCCAAGGCCAGGCTGGACGGGGCTTGGAGCAACCTGGTCTGGTGGGAGGTGTCCCTGTCTGTGGCGGGGGGTGGGAACTGGGTGGTCTTTAGGGTCCCTTCCAACCCAAACCATTGCATGATTCTATGATTCCATGATCATCTGTACTCTAGTTTTGTGAGTAAAAGTTACATCTCTTCTTCAGTAAGCTGATTATCAACAGAAACACTAATGAGAATCATGTGTTAAAAATTGTAAGTGGACGAAAGTAGGATGATAAAACTTGCTTGGATCAGGTTCTAGCTACTTACTTGGCCCATTTATATTGGTATATCTTTCACAGATGTTTGGAATTAGAGCAGAAGAAAAAAAGAAATTTAGATATTATTTCCTGATAAGAAAACTGGAAAAGTGACAACATTCCTTCAAACATGTTCCAGTTTTTAAATAAGTGTTCTCAATTTTGACGTTTTATTATTTTCATGGCATCTCTCTATGAAATTAATTTTAAAAAATATTAACAACAGCTATCCTAATTATAATCAGATGAAAACATCACTGCACATTTTAGTTCTTAACTGGAGCGGCTCCTATTTTAGTACTCTGAGGGGAAAAGGAGATCTGAGGGAGGTTCACAGCCAACTCTGACAGTAGTTCCCCACCACTGCAGGTAGCATGGACGTGGACTGAGTGTACAGATGGTTCTAGGGACTCTTGGGAGCCAACAGTGACTTCTGGAGTTACCTCGTTGGCTCGCTTCCTCTTCCAGCCAGGGCTGTAGCGTATGCAGCAGTCTGCGTGCCAGTACAGAGTGCAGCAGTTGCATGGTACGGTTCCAGCATATAACCCATATTTCATCTGCTTAAGTGCCATATGCAACTCCATACCTATGAATTGGCTGGTTTTGCCTTAGACACAGAAGTCAACAGTAACTAAACACACACCGTATCCGAAGGTAAAATTTAGCCCAGTGCAAGAAAATATTTGAATGTCTTTGATCCAAGGCTAGACAACATTTTGACATTGTAATGCTGTGAGGCACACCTTCCAAGACCTTCATCCGTAATATAAGAAAATCAACCTCCAGTCTTCTGTCTAGTGATCTTTTATGCCAGTGTAGTGCCTGAAGAACTGTCCTTGCGTATATGTATAGCCTGGCAGTGTGTTCATTAGACTGGATATTCTTCTTAACTGTGGCAAGCCAAACAATCATTCCAGGTCATATCTCCTTTTGTATGAAGTATAATCAATTTGTTTCTCTTTCTGAATAAATATTATCATGATACTATTTGCTCTGGACAATAGGACAGAAATTGTGTCTTTTCCAATAACAGCTTTCTTGTAGCATATGCAAGAGGCTGGCAAGAGATACTTGATACTGCATTTTCACCTCCAGAAATACTATGTCCAATATATTGAATCTGAACTTTAATAACAGTAATAAGTAATCAGTAAGTAATCAGTGTCCCTCTGTAAATATTTTTTATTTTGAGAGGCAAGGTGTTATGCATGACAGAATTACTAGTTATTCACTGAATATTCACTGAGGAGCATAAGGTGTAGGGAAGAAGATAAAAGGAAGTTTGGGGAATATTAGACCCATTTTTCACCTTTATCTTGCATTATTGATACCTTATTTTATCAGTATTGATGAATTATTTCAGTGTGTTGGTCGTTCAGGTCATCGTTTTTATAATCCAGTGGCAGAGTGAAGGAGTTTTAAAGTGCATGTAAACCAAGAAAGCTGTAATGAACTCTGAATAAGCAGGCATGATGAGTGTGATTCATTCCACTTTATAGCCAGTGAGGAGGTACAGGGATATTCAAGGAACAATTAACTTTATCCTAAGCTAAACACCTAAAATAGTCCAGGTGAACTGTGTTCTAAATGTACCCAGTGCTCTCCATTGCCTGCAGCCGAAAATTTGATGACTAATTCGGGTTTAGTGTCTATTGTGTACATGTTCAAAGCTACGTAAGGCTAATTCATTTGACTTGACTGTCTGTAAAGCAGCATGTTACTAACTGATATGGATACGGCAGGCTCGGTTTTCAATTAGAACAGGTTACTCACTCTCACTTCAGAAACAGAGTTGTAACTCTGTGGGGGAAAGGATTTGCCCTAAACTTTAACATATGTAAAAGGCTAATGGGGTTATTTAAGCTACATTTTACTTGCATTTCATTTACTGGTTATCCTACTTTTCATCTATGTGATTCCATGACACAGTACCAAGATTATGTTCTTTAAAATGTTTTTTTGTTTTGACTAACAAGTTTTCTTTTGTAAGAAAATCTACTTGCTAATCCAGATGGGTAGTAATTTAAAGATGTATTTAATTGTTTAGGGCCCTTCATGACTTAGCCCTTCCTAGTTTATTGTACTGTCAGCTGAGACAATGTAGGCAATAGAACAATTGCTAGTACTCACTTTCTTGGAGGATAAAGGGCTTGCAGAGTTAGACCTAGCTTTCAGGGACTAATTAAAACCTACCTTTTGTCTTGAGCCCAATCTAAAAATGTTGTTCTCCTAACCTATTTGACTTATCTTCAAGAAGCAAGATGCTCATTCCTGACACAAGGCTTCATAGAGATGCCAAATGACTGTAATTCTTTCTATTGATAAAATGAACAATGCTGAAAGGTTGAGTCTCTTTTCAGTGGCGTAGGTCAGTAGACTGTACTCAGAAGAATGTCAGTGCTGTGCCATGGATGCACGTGAGGATGTTTTCGGGCACAGAATACCCAGGAGAAAAAGACAGCCATTCTATAAGCCCCACTGACACATATGGCTGAACCAAGACCAAAGGGAAGAGAAGATTTCTTTAAAATGAGAAATCATGTGTTTCCCTTTCTCTTGATACTGGATATTCAGTAACAGGCTGCAGCTCAATGCATTGCTGCTGGCAGACCCCCCTGCCCAAGAAAAGCTCAGAATCAAGGCAGGATGGGGCTGCAGGGAGCTAGTTGCACATTGCTGGTCCTGGAATACATTAAGGAGCTAGGGGCTAGCTCTCATTTATGTCAGAAGTTAGACCAATTCCCCTGCATCTAGAAAATTCACTGCTGGCCAAGGTTAGCAGTGAGGAGCAGAAACTCTACCACCACAGTCTTAATGATGGGTCAAAAATGAAAGGGAATTCTACAAGAAAATGTTCTGATGTATCTATTTCTGAATGTAGAAGCTTTCCTTGTTTATACTTAGGTTTGTTTCCTCACTAAATGCAGGACAAGATTACTAATTTGCAATCATCTTCTCCTGCTGTGTAGAGGTACCTGGCTCATGAGTAGTTACAACTCCACTAAAACCAGGTTACTGTGTCAGCTGGAAAGCTCAAATAGATCACCAGGGAGAAAGCGTTACACCAAGAGACACTTGGAAGCCATACTCTGCCTATCACAACTGAGACACAGGCTTTATGAAATACAATGGGAGAAAAGTCAGAATATCTCAGAGCAGAGCTGGCTTCAGGTGGTTTGAACTTCATGCATACTGTTTTAATGGAAGCACGCTGGGACATAATGCACAGAATGTTTGATGCATCACTAGTACTCACGGGATCTGTAAAGCTAAATTCTTCACTTACCCCTCATCATCAACATCCACATTGAACGGTACTGTGAAAGTCAAAAGCTGGATCAGCAAACACAGTCCTTTGAAGATTTAATGAGTAATTTCCATTTATTTTGAGGAGTATAACAGCACATCTGAAGAGGAAAAACCCAGGTCAGTAAAACCTGACACCTGGTCAACTTCTGTCTGACAGAAACTCTTTTAACAGTAGCATTCCAAGTGATTATTTATACAGTAAAAATTCTTGCTCTGTCAGCCTTTCACAAAACAATTTATCCTCCTTTGAAAAACTACATTCTTCCTAGCAGGGCATAGTATGTGCAACACTGTGAGCTCAGTTCCTATGGTAATGCATGAAATCTGTAGATCAAGGAACAAGTTTAGGGGCCAGCACTATACTGTATATTTAAAATGAAGACTCTCAAATGAGCAGTGTATGCAATAGGAGAGTAGATCCAATATTTTCAGTCAGCCCAAGTCAATTGTAGTCACTTCTTCCCTTTTTCCCTTCAGGCACAGTAAATGGTATGTACAGAATATGTTGCAATCTATCAAACTTTTAGGAAAAGTTCCATCCAGCTATCAAGAGAGAACTTTCTAATGTCTTCATTAATTAACTTGTCACGAAAACTAGAGTATGCTCTTGAAATTTACTGGTGCCGTAAAGTCAAGAGGCATCATCAGGACAAAGGAGACTTCAGCTATAACACAAGATGTGACTGGCATTAGGGACTGCACTAACAGCATTGGCATGAAATCCAGCAGTGCAAGGCCATGCTCTTATGGACCAAACAAACATTCCTGCTTCAGACGCGGAGATCTTCAGCCAAAAACGCACCAACACCACTAAAAACTTAGGGATCCAGTTGGACCCAAGAAAATTATGAGGTATATTATAATGTAGGTTTAAAAACAAACAAACAAAAAAAAAGAACAAAAAAACCCCACAGGAAATAAATAGGATATATAAGGGACTGATCAATGTATTTTCAATAAACCAGCTTGTACTGAAATAGACAAAGCTGTGATTGCTTATTAAGCTATGCTGAGCTCTACCTGGAGTTTTTAGAATGAGTTTTTCCTTCTTCATTTTTTATTATTTATACGGGACCTTTCTATTCAGACACACATTACAAAAGTATCCTACCCAGAATATTAAACAGTCCAAAATAAGAATCAATAATCTCACTTTTAGTTCAGTAATGGGGGTAGAAAAAAATTTACCTTCCTATCTAAGGCATGCCTATGAAATATCACTACTTAGTATTTTGGACAAACAGAAACATATCTATTAGAGGAAAATTACCTTTAACATGTATTTAAGACAAATGTTTATTTTTCTTATAAACTAAGAGTGTAAAAAAACACTGATGTTAGAGAAATAATAAGCAACAGATTATGGAAAACACAGTGTGAGTTGGCCTAAAAAGTCAGCATTGGTCGTGTGGTCAGTGCGGCTATCTTTTATCAATGTGACTAATATTTGCCATACTGGTATGACAATATGATGCGCAGGCTTAGTATTAAACATGCTTGAGGGCTGCCAGGTACAAAAATACCAGTCCTGACTGAGAAAGTCCCACAGCTTTGGTTGCAGGAGGGCACACGGTGGACTTACTTCTGCGTGTTTGCCCTGTCTTGTTACTCTTCCCTGGGCATTTGTTGTTGGCCATTCCCAGACGACAGACTTGGAGGTCAGGTGGGCCTTTGATCTGACCCAGGGGAGATTCCCTCTTTCGCAGGGAGGTTTTCACACTCCAGGCGCAGTCAAGCCCACAAGAGAGAGCAACATTGAACTTTCCTCCTGTCTGCTGCTTTGCAGTACCCAAGAAGATAAGAATACTACAACTGACCGTGTGTGTTAGTGGTGATTTTTAACTACTTATTGCAAAAAAGTTATGAGAAAAGGACTGCATTTGCAAAAGAGGTGATCTGGGCATCACTAAGAGAGAGGGGAGTACAAATTCAGCTGCCCACCATGAAGTTCCAGGATGGAAATTCTGAGAAACAGACAAATACCATTTTCCTGGTGAAAATACACTTCCCTTAAGTAGTTTCCTTAGTTGTCTTTATGTACCTTCACTAGGAAATAAAAATAAATTAGCAGAGTTTTTTTCTCCAAGCAGATGATTTTACATATTTACTTATCAAATTATACAGTCACAAAAATTCATCATATTCAGCAGTGTGCAATTAATCAGTCACAGAACATTATTAATGGTAAAAGTGTCTATTCAGTCTGTGCTAATGTTCACACTTACTTGTTACGGAGCCGTATTTGTGAAAACAGCCCACTAATATAACTGAGATATTCCGGGAAAGAAAACAGTTCAATGTAGTACTCCTGTGAGAGTTTCTGTGATATAAAGAGAGCAGTCCCATTCATTATGTGCCATTGGCCGTGACTGATAGCAGATTTCTCTCAGCACACTTTTCTGATAGCTGATAGCCTTACAAGATTTCTTTTTCTTCTTTGTTTTGACGGGGTGGGTAGTTTACAGCAAAATTCCATTAACTTATTTTCTTCTGCTTGTTTTTATTGTCTATATCAAACAGTATTTGGCTTTGTGTAAACTTTATATTTATTCTTTTATTTTACAGTCATATACCTTGATACACACGTACTGGTATATGCCAGATTATTTTTTTGTAATCTTACACAAGTATCACGCTTAACACCTTCGTTATGAAATTAGCTATGAAAAAAAAAAGGTACCTTACCTTCTACCCACTCTTCTATAAATGCAATAAACAACAGGCAACAACTGTCATTTGATATTTAGCTAAAAATAGTAATCAGTTTAGAAGTAAGAAAAGATAGTATTGAAGTCTTTAATGTTGACAAAAAAGCTGTTAGATCAAAATACAGCACCGGGGAAAAAAGTAAACACCCTATACACAATGAATGCCAATTACGGGTATATCCTAACTACTTCGTACACAGCTACAAATGGAAGACTAAGGCTTGAGTGCCCCAGGTGGACTTCTTGTGTTTGTTTTCCAGTTTCTTGATTCAAAATTATTCCTCATCCATTCAGCTCTAAGTAACCCCAGACATTCCTAAACTTCTCTAATGCCTTAATTTTTGAACCTTCAGCATACCTTAGCTGCCAAGAACTGCCTCTATGCTGTGCATGCACGGCTGTACGGCAGTCATGATAAATATGACGAGCTTAGTATCTTCCTCACACCTACACCTGATCCAGGAAGCAAAGGTGTGATTCAGTTGGCTAAACGTAGGTGACGAGTGACTAGTGCAATGAGGTGTCTCATCTAGCTGCTGCTTTGAAAGGGTCTAGGTCTCCCAAAAGTCCTGCGACATACCCGTTATCACCCTGTTGGGTGTCTATTGACATTAGACATTTACATTTAGACAACTAATTCACAGGCAATGGATAAACTTAGTTCCAGGTGAAGATACCTACATCTGGAGATCTACATGTGAGCTACATGTCTTCCCATGTATCCGTTAAGGAGAATGAGCAAGTATATTGAATTATGTTCAAGCTCAAAGGTGCACATCTCCCGGGAGTATGCTGACTGGGTTTCAAAACCAAGTTGTTTTAACATAGATGACATATCACATACTATAAAGTAGCTAACATGCAATAGATTCTCCTCATGTGTCAGCAAGTGGATTGGTGAATAAACCCCCAAACTACAATTTCAGGACTGGATCCTGAATCAAACCCTTGCCTTTTCTTTTTGCTTTTTAGCTCTGAAAACTTTTCTGACACTTTGTCTTCTCTCTTTGCCATGCCACCGCACCCACACACTAATCCCTGAGACACCCGTACTTGTCAAATGGAAAAGGTGAGCTTTAAATGGATGCCATTCTCTTCTGAAACCTCTCTCTTATTTCCAGTTGGAGGGCAGAAGTAGGTAAGTCGTCCACACATTCTTTGTCATATTGAGAGTACTGCCTCCTGCCATCGTTCTTCCAGAAGCACTCTCTTCTGTGACCCAGATAATTTTAGATAGTTGTATTGAACTGATTAACAGTAGTTCATCCAGTCTTAGCATGCCTTTTCTTCCTCTCACGTGGCAGTACTACGTTGTTAGATTTTTAATTATTGTTTTTAAAAGTGTATGTGTATCTAAATAACAGGAGAAGAGTGGTGGCGGAAATCTAATTTACACCATGCACTATTTTTCAGCATAGCTAGGATTAAAAAAGCAAAAGAGCAAAAACCACAACACCTCTTTTTCACATTAAAAATTGTCGTAGGTTTTGAAAATGGCGTAGCATAATTATGATTACAAGCAAAATGATAAATGGTACTAATTTTACCCATCTTCACTCTATAGATTTTAATTGTGAGGCTTCCTCTGCTCTGCAGTGAAGAAAGGAGACTATTCTTCTACATGATTATTTGTTAGTACCTGGTCCAAATTGATTTCACGTAATCATAGCAGACTAAGAATAAAAATACTTCTTTTACAATGAACCATACACATGCATACAAAACATTAACAGCGAAAGATAATTAATATTTCTAATTGCTAGTGTAAGAGTTCAAGTACCCTGAAATTTTTCTTTAACTGTAAGTGATCTGACTGTCATGCCATGATACAATACAATGTATTATCATCAAATTACTTTCTATTATGTTAGATCATGACAAAGCACAGAACGCATTGCAACAAGACAGAGCTTGTCAGTTGGTGGGTTGCTTCTTGACATGATCCAGCTGTGCATTAAACAAATGCAAATCTGTTAGAAGCAAGACTACCAAATCTAGCAGTATCTGTCAATTATAGTAGCAGTTATTTTTAGCTGGGTGTATTTTCTGAATATCAAATATTATCAGGGAGAGGGGTGGAGAGGACTCCTGTGCATACTGTACAGGAATCACTGTCCGTCACAGTAATTTATTTTCTAGTGCTTCAATATTAAACTGGTCTGCTTGTTCACAAGCTATTTATTTGCATGTGTTGCAGTATGGCCCTTGCCTAAGTCATTATTTAGAAATATTATTTTTTTTAGAAACAGATATTTTCCTTAAGTCATTCAATTTTCTCGCTTTTCTTGTTCCTCATGTGCACTAAAACCACACAGGCCATGAGAGGTTGCTGCGATGTGAGAAAATGGAGGAACACAGCTCTTCGTTTCCAGGCAGTTATTTGGGACAAACTATCTTGGTTGTAACTTTCATCATCGCCATTTGTGAATTACCTTGTCCAACAGCATGAGAGAATGGTCAAAGAGAGCCTTTTTTAGAGCTTGCAAATCCTCTGTTTTTGCTTTCCAGCTACGTGTCAATGGCAGGGACTTGCAAAGTGACTGAGAAACACAAAACATGCAAAGATAAACGGGATTTAACAGCTGGCTCAGAACAGGATATCTAATGAATATCCTGTTCTTACATCCGAGGCCCTGTGTTACAGCAGTTCACACACAGAAACTTTCTTAAATCTGGGGAAGTGCCATGGCTCTGCATACTACTCGCTGCGGCCTTTCAGAGTTTGCTTAGGCTGCTATGTCTCCTTAGCTGCACAAAAAGGCAGAAGAGAAGTGATACGCCCTGGATTTAGCCTTCCGTTAACCTATACCTGTATTTTCTATGTCCTAATTTCTTCTTTTTCAAGCTTTCATGAGGGTTATGGAAAATTTGGGCTAAATAACTGAAGCAGAATAAAATGTCCAATGTAAATTTCACTTGGAAATGTTAACATGAATGGAAAATTTGAAGGAAGACTTTGGGTTTTCAATTTAATAAGCAGATAATCTAGCAATGATACTTCAGAAGAGCTAGTTTATTTCCAAAAGATGTCCTGCGGAGAGGGAAGGATTTACATGAAAGTATTGACAAGTGTGTACATTTGAACGTACAAGCAGCTGCACACACAAAGTTCCAGTTAATACAGTGCACAACAGACTGTCTTCCCTACAGCTGTATTAGCAAGTCAACCAGAATTTCAAAGCTCTGAAAAGAGTTCAGTTTTAAACAATGTTTCTGAGGGGCTTTTAACTTGCCTCTTTTAAAAAAAATCACTCTGGCATGAAAGTTGGTATATATAAAGTTTGCAACCTGGGAGCAATTTTTTAAACAAAGTAATACACCTTCATTTTTTTAAATTAAATTGTACAGACTGTTAACCTATAATCCTAAGTATAGTTATGACATTTTCTCTACATGTATCAAAGGAGTGTTTAATTACACATGGAAAATGTCGAACTAGTTAGGATAATGCACATTTCTGAATTTCAAAAGACTGAGAAAGGGATTTTAGCCAATCAAGTATTAGAGAAAATTAGTTGTTTAACTGATATCCAAGTTAAATATTAAGCCTCCGGTACAAAAAAGAGATTTTTTTTTTTCCTAAGCCCTGACCTAAGTTCACACGCCAATGAGCTGTGTCTTCTTTCCTACACAGAACATAGTAGACATGATCAGAAGTATTATAAAAAGTACCAGCTGACTAAAGCAAATGATGAATGAGGTCCTCCAACTTCTTTATAGTAGGCTTGGATTTGCATTCCAAAAGTAATGAACCTGGTGGAATGACCATATATAATATTAAGTTTTAGTCTACAGTACCTCTAGGACTTGGACTACTTTTCCCCCTTTTCTCCTATATAGAACTCTGAGGCTCGAGATGCTCTAATCTGTTTCCCTAATAATGCTACAAAAGCCCAGTAGCATTAAGGTATTAATTTTACCAGAAACAAAGCCAGACAAACTCTTTTCCTTCACAGCACCACTGGGATCCAATGTACCTCCAGTCTTCCTCAAAGGATCAGGAGCTGTGAGATGAGATTCTTTTGAAAAAGAATAATCTAACTTAAGTTCATGCTTTTGAGAATCAATTGATTTATGCTTCATCTCACATCATTTAGTGGAAATTATCTGGTAGAGGAAGAGTAACTCAGAATACCTGAGAGAAAAGGCCAAGCATGTATTATGTAGTGGGAACCTTGATTGTGCCACAGTTAGAAGACAGTCTAAAGAAAATAGTAATTTCTTACACTGTGGCCAGGCTGCAGAATGCATAGAACAATTACACTTCACCAGTGATAGACACAGCAGAAAGCTCTAAAAGAGATTTTAAATTTCTTTTCTGAATTAGGAAGCCGTCAGCTTGAATTTTTAGAAGGGTGTGAGCCATTACCGAATGACTCATTAAAGTACAAATGATAAAAAGTAGCAGACTCTTAGCCACCCGCTAGCAATGTCTATCAGAAAGAAATAACTGTTTTGTTCCTCCCCGATGCCTGGCAGAGCCCTCACTGGACTTGTTAGAAATAAAGGACGTCTAGGAACGACCCTCAGCTCCCTGCTGTATTTGCTGGGTTCCTTGCTTATTCATGGCTAAATTTTAAGTCCGGACTTGCAGCTATGAGCTGCAACATACAAACTCGTCGATGTCAGAGGAAAGAGCTAACGAAGGAGAAAGCAGGTCTGCCTCTGACCCTGCCGGACTGCTGACGCTATTTAGATTGCCACCCTACACGCGGATGCCCTGAGGAAAACATTGCGTTTCAGCGCAAGCGTCTTGGAAGGACAACTGCCCTTACCCTGAGGAGTCTGGAGAATAATAGAACCCTATAACCATAGTGTCGGCTTCTCAAAGAAGTGGCTTGCTCCTGTCTTCACCATTTCCATCACATCAAGCCATTCTGCAGGGAGCAACTGTTGTGCCAAGTCCCGTTCAGTTACAGCAGTGACGTGCAAAAGTGTCTGCAGGTTCGGCTTGGCTGCTAGAAGAACTTCAGAGCTCTGCTGTCTGGAGCACCATAAGGCTGGATAATCTGCTGGCACACATTATCTTGCAAGCTTGTACTTGCATAGTAAAACAGAATATCTATCCGTAGGGCTGAATTCCATATTTAGAGATGATTTTTTCTGCTTTTACTCAGTAGATCTTTGTTTCACATTTGGCTTTACTGAAATCCAAACAGCTGTTTACATTAGAAAGCCGCAGACCTGCCAAGACACCAGTACGTACTCAGCTCTGTACTATGTGGGTAGCCCTATTCAATTCAGAGAAACTACTCACAGTAAGTACTTTTTAAGTATGGATATTTATACCGTCGTAGAATCAAAGCAGACCTACTCAGCATATGTAACGGTAGCAGAGTCTGGCCGTAATAGGCGTTGTTTCAAGCCTGTTCTTCTAAACAGACTGATGACTTTATTTCTTTTCATAAATCTGTGTTATCAGTTTGAGCTGCCTTTAGTTCCTCCATTTTTAGTTCTGCCTTATTTCAGATGTCGCTAAACCTCCTTTTGTAGGTTGGGAGTCATAGTACTTCTGGGGCTTTTTTTTCTTTTTTTTTCCTGAAGAGTTTTCTGAAGTCTACTCCAGAGAGTTTTTAGAAGTTAAGAGTTACAAAGCAATTTTGGTACCTTCATCAGTTCAGCAGCGTTTTGGGTCTATGCTGCACTAAGGCAGTTGACTGTCAATACCAGTTGTCACCATAACAAATGTAAGGGGAACAGATTAGAGGAAGTGGTTTCCTCCAGATAACCACAGCCACCAAGCTACTGGTCGTCCTGTTTTCAGGTGATTTATTGCCCTGTGAGAAACTTCTCAATTAGTTTTGTTTATTTGTGTTTGGTTTTAAAATGGGTTTAGGGATTATGAGCTTCTTTTAATTAATTTGCTTAAAGAATTAGAAAATATCTACGAATTGTTTGGTGTCACCTTCTTCTATCATAATATTTATACAAAGGATGTGAAAGAAGACAGGTGAAAATCAATTCCCCTTTTCTATATGTCAGAGATTATTCTAGAGATATTCTGACTTTTTAATTGTGTAAAATTAAGAAAACAAAACTATATTTCAGGTTATTTTTGTTTAAACTTGATTTTTCTAATGAAACCAGGCTAAGAAAAAACAGTTGCTTCCACACTACTTGGACTGTAGCAATAATGACATATCAGTCCAATTAAAATGTAAAGAATTCAAGAGAACTGTCTGACAACAAGGTCAGATGATTGGGGACCTTTCAAGCATATGACCTTTTTGTAATTTCAAGGGTGTCTTATACATTTACCTTTACATGTGGAGATCTGTGACTTCCTCAGGCTGACTCTCTCCATTCTTATTAAAATCTCCAAGGTTTTTTTCCTGACATTGTCGTGACAGTAGAGGTTCTATCCTTGAAAATCATAAGTGTATTTTTGTACGGCTTGTAGTATGTTAGAGTTCAAGCTTTCCACTCTCTCGGAAAAGGTTAGTCTTTTCTGCACCTCAAAACCAGCAAGAAGATGAAGGTTGTTTTAGATTCCATATTTCTCCTCAGAGATCCTGTTGACATCATCGGTCAAGTTCTTTTTTTCTTTTTTTTTTTTTTTTTTTTAAATGCTGGCTGGTTAAGCTTGAAATGTTTCATTCAATAAGATTTAGGCAGGTCTAAAGCAAAGCGCATAGGATCATGCTTGGATTTCTGGCAGGTCGACAGAGAGGCTGGGAAGCGGGCCCCCCAGGGGAGTCCAGCCCCAGGACAGACGTGCCAGCTGAACTGTCCCACAGCTGGAAACCAGCAAGTCCCAGACAGCTGCTCAGGAAAACAGCTGGGGGCCGCACCAGAGGTGAATCTGTTTCACCAAGCTGCTGCAGAGACTAGGCAGCTTTACCTTGGCTGGATATTTCCAGTAAATCCAGGAAATGAATTTAGAATACTTTTTTTTCCTGGAAACCATGGGGTTTAGGCTAACTGTAGCACCGATAAAGTTTCCTGCGCTGTGGCACCACCTGGAAGGAAGCCAATATTTACTAGAGCTGGAGGAGCTGGAGATGAAATCACGTTGACAGGCAGTTTTTCTCTCTTTTAGAGTAATAAGAAATAGTGACATTTTCTCTAATAAAAAGGCAGGAATGTTATCGTGGATGTCCTGGGTCTGCTGCTAAAAATCACAGGATCTGTGTCTTGAGATAAGGATGAACACACCTCCTGGAAATTAAAAAATCAAGAAGACAATTCCCACAAATATTAAACAAAAAATCAACTGCAACAATCCTCCCCTCTCCCCCGCTCCCTCCCAGCTCTGATAGATTATCTCTATCAATGCTAGGATATGCTAACCATGTAATAAAAATGTCATTTTCATCTATCTTTTTCCTTTTGGCTTTATCTTGTTCTGAAGCAGGCTTGCCATGAACTTTAAAGGCACATTGTTCATGATGGAAAGTGTCCTTTTTCCTTTCTTTATGACATAGGCCTTCTTTTGGACATGAGAATAACGGACACGAGAATAATGATCTGAATGGTGTTATGTACTGAAAAGCTGCATTTCTTACTACCAAGTAGCTTTCTTGCTACTAAGATGTTTCAGGATTCTTCAAATATTTTTTCTCTGCAGTGGTGTGCTGATAACATCACCACAAAAGTAATGCTATAGGTTAGTAGTGAAAATAGTCTGGAAGAAGGGTAGGGTGAAAAAAAGCTTGAAAAAGTACTAACAGAATGAATGAGCTGCACTTCTTACTTTCTTAAGGAAGAAACCGACAATGCAGTAGAGCCCCACACAGCCTTCAACTGATCTTTTTGGAGCTAAATCAATTAAAAAGACGTGAAAGGAATATTATAACCATTTCGAGGAACATTTGAGGAGAGAAAATTAGATTTACTTGGCATAGAGTTCCCTTGTCAATGTACTATAGAGAGAACAAAAGACCTCAAGGGGATTGAAAGACTGCAGAAATGTTCCACCCCTGGCTTTTAAAAATGAGATTTTCAAACAGGAGTGGGAACACATTTTAAATAAATGATCCCTGGATTTTATGCTACTCATTAATGATGAAACAAAGAAACTATTAATAAAGGGCGCATTTCAATTTTCAGAGAAAAGAACTTAGATCAGAAATTGTTGTCGATTCAATTGAACAAAAATTTTGGAAAGATTTTCAGAAGAATCAGAAGCATAGTATGTTGTCTAAGATCATAAAGCGGAACACTGGACAACATCAGAACATGGATACCCAGAGTCAGAAATTACACTATCTATTTAGCATAAGACTCATCAAAATCATCCTCATACAATGAGGTGAATATACATACAAGTATGTGTCACTGGGCATCTTTAAGAACAGATCAGACAAGAATGTGATAATATAGTTGATCCTTTCTTTGAGTAGCTAAAAAGATTATTTTCTGAATGCTAGATGATTTGCAGCTGCTGTTCACCTTGGTCCATAAGAACAAAATAAAAAAGAGGTGCTGGAAGGAAGAATTCAGAAACTAAAGTTATAATTTGGATGAGAATATAATCACTAGAATTACATTGTAGCTTGATTGCAAGAACTAATTGAATCAATACCTTCAGACTGTGTATAGGTATCCTTTATGTATAATTTTGAACTGATAATAAATAATTAATTTGAGTTCACTGAAAAGGTTTAGGTCAATTCAATAATCTGCCTACTTTAATTCTCATTAAAGGATTTTTGTGATGCAGAGATCTTTTGTCATGTTGGGACAAGATTACCTTTCGCATTAGGTAACTTCAAAGGGGTTTCTCATTGGGGTTGTCCGTGAGGGAGGATGACTTCTGTCCAACGAACGGACTGACCATACAACAAACAAAACAAATAAAAAGCAACCAAGAAGAAATCTGCAGAAACCTTACTGTATTGTACAGGGGAGCAACAGGATACAGAAGAATTCAGCTCACCTGATGCTACGTATCTGCTGTTTATCCTGATTTAGCCACTCCCGCAGTGGGCAAACAGAGGCATCGATAGCAAGTGCTTTTCTGTCGTCTTTCATTTCTGATAGCGGGAGCTCAGGAAATTAACTTACTTTTGATAAATTTGAATGAAATTAGTTGAACCCTGAAAGTTTACCTCACTAGCCAATAAGTCAGAAAATCTTCTCTGAAGTCTTATTTATATCATAGCAAAATATATAAGTCTAAATATGAATTTTAAAAACAAATTTAACACTGCATTTTTATTTTTGGAATTCCAGCTCCCTGATCCATGAATGAGTAATTGCAATTTCATACTTTTATTATTTCTTCACAAGAACTGAAATTAGCGAAATTCCCTTGTGGGTGTTGCTCCTTTTTTGCAGCTTGCAATTTATTGTTTAAGGGTTTATTTTGCAATGCACTTCTTTCATTTGTTTTATCACTGCTTTAGGATTCCTTTCATTTCAAACAGGTTTGCAAGCACTTCCTGTTAGAAGAACATATTTCCGTGTTAATAAACACTATTTCAACTGGCTTTTTATCATGCGCATTTCTTTTGCCCGCAGTGTAATTGTGATTGACGTCACCCAGTGAATTTAGGGCACTTGGAAGGATGTCTGAATGCTTGGAAGTGCATCTTGAGTACCTTAGAAGTTAGCTGTGTTCAGCTTTCACTTCATAGTACTAACACCCACAGTATCTCTGTACAGAAGCAGCAGAACTAACATTTTGGAGACATGGAAGCACTGAAATTTGACAAGAAAATGCATCATCAAATTTCATAAGTAGCCGAATGTGGGCAATGTCTATTCCTATGGGAATGGGTGAGTTGTTAAAATGATCCTTTTCCTTGTCAACAAACATAGCAAGTGGAAAGGCAGTGTCGTGGTTTAACCCCAGCCGGTAATGAAGCCCCCCCCCAGCCGCTCGCTCACTCACCCTCATGGTGGGATGGGGGAGGGAATCGGCAGGGCAAAAGTGAGAA
>JAVKLA010000062.1:3964094-3993904 GCA_034782735.1 Sagittarius serpentarius | reverse complement strand
CGGCTCTGGGCAAGCCCCGCTCAGCAGCAGCGAAAACAGCCCTGTGTTATCAGCACTGCTGTCAGCACAAATCCAAACCGCAGCCCCATAGCAGCGACTGTGAAGAAAATTAACTCTGTCCCAGCCAAAACCAGCACAGACAGATTCACATCAGTATCAATTACCAAAAAAACAAGGAAGACGAAACACTGGATGCAAGTAATGTACCAGGTCCAGCCTGAACAGACTGAGGTGGGAAATTCACAATCAGACTTTTAATCTGTTCTTAATTACTCTCATATTGCATAAGTTTTACTCTAGAATACTTGAAAATCATGTGATAATATCTATTCCACTATAGTATACAAAACAAAGTACTTAAAAATGGGAAAAGAAAAAAAAAACAACAAAAAACCTCAACAAAAAAACCAACCCTGGAATGGTATAAACTTCATCTACCATATCGGCTTCTGTTTTTCATCTGAGCTATTTACAGTGTAGTCTAAAAACCTGCGTACGTTTCTACAAAAACTAGGAGTAAGGTTTTGATGCTTTGAAATGTTGATTGAAATAATTGTCCTGTTAGGACAGTGGTCCATCATGGTTATGGGCTTACATAGGCTTTTTTCTTAATGAGCAGGATAATATGACCACATTACAAGGGTACAATTCAGAGTTGCTTAGAAAGCTAATTATAAGAGGTCTTACAAGCATCCTTGGCATTCTGAGGTGTTGCTCCATACTTAATGATGCAATAGTTTCCTTTATGGAATTCTGCTTTTGTTCTCCTCATTTTTCCAGGCTTCCATCAAAAAAAGAAAGGGACCACTTCTGAGACTGATTTGTTTTTAGAGAACCTGTGCATGAGATATTAGTTTGAAATAACCACGCTGCCAGTTCACAATGAGAAATCATGAAAAAGAAAATTTTTATTAAATTTGGGTTCATACTGTTACTCTTGTTGAAAGTGATGTTCCTTAATATGGGGGTATGAATACATTTGTCATTTGACTAGCAGTACTCCTGAATTGGGAAATCGTCTTAAAGATTTCCAGTGCTATTTCTGGCCTACCAAATACTGCAGAGATTTTAAAGCTATGCATTAATATGTGCCCTTTAAGTATTATGCGTAAATATGTTTTGCTTTCATTAATTGAATGGCGCAGAGAAGGCTGGATAGAACAGTAAGTAAGGTTAACATCCCAGTTTTCATAGAAATACTATTACAATGATCGATAGATGATCATGGTGTAATCTATGTTGGCACCTTTCAAAACTGGAGGTCTCCTTTCCCAAAAAGGGGGATGATTCTCTTGCATAACATCGTCTTTGAAACCTGATGAAGCACAGACTAGAGAAGTGAACAGTGAGGTGGCCAGAAAACCAGCTGAACTGCCAGGCTCAAAAAATTGTGATCAGTGCTACGAAGTCCAGCTGGAAGCCAGTTGCTAATGGTGTACCCTGGTATCGACACTGGTGCCAATAGTTCAAAACTAACACTTCCATTAATGAACAGGAAATTGCAGACTTGCAGACTGCACAAAACTGGGAGGAGTGGCTGGTGCACCAGATTCCTGGTGAACAACAAGTTGACCAGGAGCAGCAACACACCCTCGTGGCAAAGGCGGCCAACAGCCTCCCGGGCTGCACTGGGAAGAGAGTTCCCAGCCAGTCGAGGGAGGTGATCCTTCCCCTTTATTCAGCACTGGTGAGGCCACACCTGAAGTGCCACATCCAGTTCTGGGCTCCTGGCTGCAGGGAGGACATGGAGAGAGTCCAACGAAAGGCCACGAAGATGCTTAAGGGATGGGAGGGTCTGTCCTATGAGGAAAGGCTGAGAGAGCCGGGACTGTTCAGCCTGGAGAGGAGAAGGCTCCGGGGGATCCTGTTGATGCACGTAAAAACCTGGTGGGGGGAGAAAACAGGGCAGCGCCAGACTCTTCTCAGTGGTACCCAGTGACAGGACAAGAGGCAACGGGCACAAACTGAAATATGGGAAATTCCATTTATATGTAAGAAGAATCTTTTTCATTCTGAGAACAGGTTTCCCTGAGAGGCTGCGGCATCTCCACCCTTGGAGATACCCAAAACCCAGCTGGACACAGCCCTGAGCGACCTGCTGTAGTTGACCTTCCTTTGAGCAGGGCATTGCACTGAATGACCTCCTGAGGTCCTTTCACTCAAGTGAAAGGCTGGTCCTGATACACTGCAGAGTTCCAGGATGAACTATTGAAGCCATTCTTTGAGAGGATTTCAGAAATGTTTTCACAACTGCAACTTCCATACCTGTGGTGCATCGTCTCAGACCCCCACAGATATTATGGTCAGCTGGAATGTCCTACCTTTCTCACAAACTGTCACAAAAGCTCTGGAGGTCATCTCAGTACAGAATGCAAAACAAGCGAGGGGTGGGAACTACACCACCAAGTATTACGGGAAAGGGAAACTTTCCTGTTTGGCACCTCTTCCAGGTCGCACCACCCCTGTAACTTCACAGCTAACATTTGCCAAAGACAGCCTGTGGCATTGCTTTCAGTAAATCACTGATTGCTTAAACTGGACATCTTTCCCTGTGCAATTCAGAGGGAGCATGGTCTCCCACTTTTTCAAGCTGTAAACTCCATACCTTTAAAAAATCATTACAATAATTCTATGCCAGATGGATCCTGTTAGTCTTAATCTCCACTCTAGAAAAACTTTACTAATTGCTGAACTTAAAATGACTGTTATGAATTATTTGACTGCTACTAACTCCTGTTCTCTGGAGCTACTTAAGAAAGCCACAGGCTTTAACGGGAGACCCTGAATATTAAAACAAAGCAGCTCGTAACCACTCAGTCTTAACCGCTGTGCTGATCGCGTTTATGTCTGCGGGCCAGACCAGCTATAAGACCTGCCACAGGACCTCTGGCAGTTAAAAGCTGCTGACTGACCTTGTAAAAAGCCTTGAAGCCTGCATCATAGGACTTCTGGAGAGAGGTCAAAGGATTAATCGGCCAGGACTTCTGATGAGGTAAATCAGCATAGCACTACTGAATTCAACAGATCTTTGCCAATTTTCAGCACCCAAGGATCTGACTAAAGTCTATTGCTCCTCTTTTATAGAAATGGACTGCAAGAAGAAAAAAAAATAAAAGCTTGGCAAACTAAATTTGTAATTCACTGAATTTTTACATTAGCAGAAATATATAGCTTCTAAAAAGGTACGTATTAAAAAGTCAGAGGTAATATTCCCGGACCATCCATGTCTTTTTCTCATATAGTGCACAAACATATTCAATTTCCAGATCAGGCACTTTCCGACATAGTGGGAGTCTATGCTCTCCACTTTTTCCCGTGACAAACTGTCAGTTGGAAGGCTTACACGACAGAAGCTCAAAAAATGCCAATCAGAACAGAATATAAGTGACAGATTCAAAATTACACTGGCACTACCTCTTGCTCAAAGCTAAATGAGTAAATTTCACTCATATTGTCCAAATACAGGTTGCAAACCCACTTTTTCTCTCATATCAGTTAGGAAGAAATGACTTCCCTTTCTCCACCTTCCTTCCTCCTGGAAAATACTCGGTGCTGTGTTTTGCTTACCATGCTGATGCAGCTGTGACCTACAACAAAAACTTAAATAAAATAGCCTCCCAAACCCCACTATTTTGATTGGTATTTATTTTTTAATTTTTATTTTATTTTATTTATTTATTTATTTTGCCAAAACAAACTAGCATGAAAGCAAGTCCTAATCCCAGGGAGGCTACTTAGGTTAAGAAAGGGACTGCACAGTTAGCAGAGCACTTCCCTGTGAGTGAACGCAGCATGCCAGTTTAAAACACACAAAATCCTTCTGGAAGTTACATGCTTCGACAAATACCATGCTATTCAGAATACCCCAGTGAGACAAGACAGCTGAAACTGTTTCTTTTGGCACTTTAATAGGCATGGGAGCAATGCAGTGGTGATAAAAAGGGACAAATGCAAGCCTGCGAGCAGCTACGGCATGTTTGAAAAGCTCGTCACTGGGAAGCTGAGACCTGAGGTGAATTTTTGGATGGTTTTTGTCCATCAGGCATAAGATGTAACTGTTGTTCTTTTTGTTCTTTCTATTTAGAGGGTGTCCTTTCAATGCAAGCCTCCTCCAATGCATTCTCCTGCAACTCCAGGGACACTGGGACAAAATAAAATCTTGTCAATACAGTATTAATAATGATTTTGTGGGCTGTCTCTCCGCTGACAAGTCTTGTGCTAGAATACCCCATGTTGACATTTGTAGCTTGCTGGAATAAAAACACCTCAGTGTTAGGATTTCCAAATTTATCTTTTTTGCAAGTATTCTAAACTGCTATTTGCAATCCAGTTTTATTTGGATTCTTCCAACCAGGGCAAAGAAAGTACTGGACTGGATGCATTGAAATCCTGAAAAACTATGAAAGTCCAACAGCTTTCTTCTTAAAAAATGTGCAGTATTTTCCTTAAGTGGTCACAGTCTTCGCAAATGCGGAAACACAATTCTAAGGGAACACGCAGGGAATAAACATGATGGCAGCATTTCATCCTGCTGTGTCTTAGGATTTTTCTAGGCATCTCTTGATGGAAGAACATGAGAAACAAACTCAACGGTACTCTCTGTTGGGATTTTTATATTTTAGATTACAGGGTCTGTATTTGGGGTTGTATTCCCCATAACAGAACTGTATCAGGTTACCACTGACTGCAAATGAATGTGAAGGGTAACACTTGGGGGACTTTTACCTTTCTTTTCTTCCTGATAATTAATCTCTTGAAATTTACTTGGGTAAAGCTGGACTCTGCAGCTGACAAAGAATCAGAGAAGGAAAACTTCCTGGGATGTCTCACTTGGAATATTTGATTTGGGACATTTTTTCTTGGGATAATAAACAAAAGTGAAGATAATTATTTTATTTCCCCTTGACTATGGTTATTGAAGGACTGATCTCCCTTTCATATTACCGTCTTCCCCTGTCCTTGTAATATTCAATGTCAAAGAGAAGTATATTGAATTATATTACGGAAGGAACTGGCACGTATGATATTATGGTGGCTGTTGCAGATTCCTCCACGCCCACCCCCTTGCTGCGGTGATGGTGTCTGCATGGAAAGAACTGAAACAGACTGTCTCATCATTTCTTATAGGTCGTTATTCTCCTCTCAGCTATTCGGACCTCTTTGGATCCTCCTGCTAACTTAGGACAGCAAGTTAATCTCAGTGAATCAGATGAGTTCCTCTGTTCTTCTCTGATGCTTAGCTCACCTGACTTTTCCTCTAAAAATCACTTCCATATGCCAAGTTCCGTCTGCTTACTGTGGTGCTGGAATACAGCACTTCCTAGGCAAATTTAATTTCTGCCTTTAGGACTTAAATCTTGCGTTCTGTGCACACTCAAAGCAGAGAGATAATGTGGACTCTGAGTGTGCAGAGAATACAAAATCCGGTCCCTAGATGGTAATTCCAATATCTCTTTCTCTTTTTGACATGAAAGGTTCCTGGCCAAATCCTGGAGGCCTGAGTTGACTGCCAGGTACACCTTCGTGACTTGCAGTGGGAGTAAACGACGTAGAGCATGGTGCTATTTACACTTCTTCGCTTTGCAATAGGATTTCTTATCTTCACACACCGCCACATCCACACGCACACCTATTCTTAGACTAGCCCAAGCTCCGTTGGTTTGAGTATCTAGTTTACAATGCATAAACTGCAGGCCAAAATTCTGTTAAAAATGGAAGCTTTTGAATCTGGTTTAAATACCCACTTTATATATCTGTTTAAAATATTTATCATAAATTTTTATATGTAAGTGTGCACCTTTTGATGCTAATAGAACTTTTAAAAAATCTACACTTAGGAATAAACATCTTATTTTGTATTTAATTTATACTGTATTTTATATATATTTTATGTATAGTATAAAGCATACAGCAGCCTTTAAGTACATAACATGCCTGTCCGTATGAAATGATAAAATATGTTTTCAGCTTAGAATAAATTTTTACATCTGTGTTGTAAACCCCTGGAAAATAGAGACTATCACAGAAAGGCTGACACAACTTAAAATGTAGCTGGATTAGTAAAGTACATAAAACAGTTGGATATTCCAGCAATTTAATCTTTTGGAGACAAGACAGCTTGTCCTACATCATACACCAGACATAAAGGGGCACTGTATCGAATGACGACTGTATGAAACAAGTATTTTTCTTATGTTTTATTTTGTATATGTTCTATAAGCTAACACAAACATTTAGGAAGGATTTGATGATTACATATTGAAAATATTTTTACCTAGTTGTTATTCTTTCCATTTAGTTCCATTTATTTACTTAGCATGATCGGGAAAAAAACAATAAAATAATAACATTTAAAAAAATAAAAATTAAAAGTAAATGTTCATTTATCATACTTCCAAGAAAGTTAATGGGATGTTTTCCATAAATATTTCAGGATGGCTCTGTATACATCTTAGCTTTATTATTTCAGAGCAGGCAGCATTATTTACTCTCATCTCAGCAGAGCTCCTGTTACAGCTGCATAAACAAAATTATCCTTTGATCTCTAGGAGCAAAGAAAGCATCGACGTTTACACCATCTCTTTTAATGCACAATGTGAAGTTTTCCATTAGGATTAGCATTTTTTGACTTGCTTTTCCGCTAGGATTGGACATCACCCCTCTGGTGTAATCCTAAGAAATTGTAAGACTCCCAGCAAGCAGAGCTACATTCCAGGAGGATTTATTTTCTGGTGCTGCTTCTGTAATGCACCACAAGCAGAGTGAGCAGCATTTGGTCCTGCAAAAAACCTGTCTCTTGAAGCAGGACCCAGATGAAAGAGACTTTCCCAGCTCTGCCATGGAGCGGGAGAGTCATTTTGCACATGCTCCCCCTCTGCCCTCTTTTGTCTATGCTGTGTATTTAGACTTAAAACACCTTAGGGCAGAAAAGGCACTGTTTGCCCCTAGAAGCAAAGTGGGATCCCCAGCTGTAGTTGATAGAATATAAATAAGAGCGTAGTCAAACATGGCTGGTGACCAACCCAGAGCAAAAATGAACACCACTCACAAAGGTGTGAGTATTGCACAGCTACGGCATGTCAAAGCTGAGGTCTGATTGATTATTATTTTTAGAGCACACGCAGAGTTTATGAACAGCTTTAACCTTCATAATTTTCTGGTTCATTCTGTTTGAATTGTAATGTCACCAAACAAAGTCAAAATCAAAAGCCAAGAATTCAAAGGGGAATGATGTTCAACATTGGTATTTCAATGCACAATCATGCTTTTTACAGGAAAATCAGACAGCTAACAGCTAAATCTACACTGTACCAAAAGTATGTGTCTATCTAAAAATAATCCATCTCGGGGTAAACTGAATCTCTTACTGGATCCACTAGAAGGGTGATTCAGTTGCCCACAAATAGACACTTAGGGCTGCGTTAGGTTGCTTAGGACATTCCCCCCAGACCCACCTGCCATTCTAAGAGGACACAGGTTTCTTGAAGGATATGTGTTTCCCTTGCCAGGCCCTTTGGATATCTCCGATACCCTAGCTGGCCCCATACGGCACCAGAGTCTGACGCTGAGGTAAACGATTCCTATACCGGTGCCCTAGCCCTTTATTAACTATAATGGAGCTTATACTCTAAGTTAATGCATACACACCTAAAATTAGGGCAAATCAAATCCTACTTCATCTGTCAGCTCCTAAAATCACTTGTCAAAAAGATCAAGCCACAGAATGGGGTGCAGCTTTTTGTAGGAAAATCAGGCAGCTAACTCATGTATTTGTGAATTATATTATTCGCATTAATCCATTCAAAAGTGTCTATGTGGACCTGTGGATGGAATCTGCTCAAATGTGCCCAATTTAGTCAACATAAAGGTTTGCAGGACAGCTTTACAGAGGCTTTTGATTGTATCAACTGGCATGGGCTCCACTCAGATACCCACAAGTGCACCTTAAGTTTCCCTGGGCTATATCACCTGGCCTTCAGCCGCAAGTCCACACGGGCACTGGTGTACTATGGTTCTTATGTCACATCTGTCAGCCCCATACAGACACCTCATTTATCTCAGGGCTTCACAAATGGCTTGAGACGCCTGTATGTCACCACCTGTATAAAGACCCAAGTCTTCAATGACTCTAAGAAAAGCCTAGGCACCTAGTCTGCATCTAGACATCTACATTTAGATAACTCTGTCTGGAATTTCATCCCAACCCTGGTTTTATTCATTGCTCATAAAACTATCTCCTTGTCATTTCTGGCCTGAAACCAAAGAGCCAAAATGCCAGAGGAATACTAAGAGTCCAGGTTCTATCAGAGGTGTTTTATTGTGGCTCTCAGAAAGACGGAAACCAGGGAGATAGCTGGAGAAACTGTCTGTATCAATAGAAGATTCTTAGGATAATAGCTTTTTTAAAGGAAAGGGACACTTCCAGGTTTTGCTGAAATGATCTTCCCCATAAAGCTGTTACAAAAATCCATCTTCCACAAGTTCTGTCTTAGTCCATTCTGAATGAAATGCCCAGCTAGAGAAATCAGAACAAATAATTGGCCTACAACATCATTACACTCGATTTCTGTTTGCCTACAGGGCCAGATTACCTATAATTGTTCTCCTTTGTTACGGATACAGTTTGCTTTACAATTAAATTGCGGTCACAGCTGGCGTAAGTATTTTAGCTGTGGGTAGGAATGTGAGGATTTCTGCTTCTAAGAGGTTTGCTCCTACTGCCAGGTAGAGTGCCGCTGCTTCTCAAGCCGCTGAGCTATTTTTGGAGTTACCTGGGCAAAAGCTGATCTAGGAAACTAAGACAGGGCACACAGTGGACTTTCCGCAGGCTCTCCTCGGTTTGGTGCCAATTACCTGTTTGTCGCTGTTTTGGAAGCCCCTTCCGATCTTCTGCTTTGAAGAATTAAACTAGAATTAGAAATGCTTTATTACATCTGGGCAGACTTGGCTTTGCAGGCCCGATGTGGTACCTCACAGAAGGGTTATGAATACGTTCTCCGTGCTGGCAGCCTCTCCTTGCCGGGTAGGACGGCACAAGGTAACCGCTGCTACACTTCACAAACTCTCTACAAGAAGGGGATTCTTTCTGGTCCTGCATAACTGCCAACCTACCTCGTCTTTTCCACTGTTGAAATTAAGGGCACGGGTGATTCGCAAGGGGGAAGGTAAAGATAATGACAAGTAATTGAAGTCAGACAGAAGAAACAGTAACTTCAGTTTCTTTGGACTTTCATACTTGCACTTTCCTGATTTTTTTTTACTTCCAGGGAGGTGCATTGTGCTGCCTGCCTTAACAGGAACTGTACTCGAAAGAGTCTTTCAGTAAACTGTAAGTTCTTCAATAGGCAATTTTAAGTTCTTAAATACGCAAAATTCCTCTTAGAAGTCCAGGAATTTTGCACCTTGGATTGAGCAAGTTCCTTAAAATGATATTGCACATAAAAGAAAAGGCCTATTTTCCGTCCAGATATTGAGTGGTAGATGTTTCACATGCAATATCCAGAATCATCCCATATTGTGCTTTTTCTTATACAAGTATTAATGATGACAGGTTTTCATCTATCAGACTGAGCAACTGCAACTTGTTGCACCATGATATGAAAACATTTAGTTTCATCCTTTTTAAAAGAATACCAGCTTTCCTTCTCAGTTCTTATGAAGATAAAGAAAAGAAAAATAAATACTAAGAGATTAAATGAATAATTTTACACACCATTACAGTTTGAAAGGATGAAAGTCTAGTTTCATCACTGACGTGTTCCTTAGCAGAATTTAGTGAGTTCTATTAATTAAAGACATCTTTTTCTGCAATCAGCGGTAAGGGTGAATTCTCACACATTTGCATAAGGAAATTTGGAACTGCTTTGTCTCACAGTGAAAAAAATACATGCAGAAGAAATTCTCAGTCCTTGCAAAGGAATGACTTTATCTATACTTTGTTACATCGAAGGATTTTGCAAAGTGTCTTCCCATTAAAATAAGACTCAAAATCAAAATGCTTATAAGATGATATGAGGAATTTTAGGGCATTTAAACTAAGCAGTAAAAGAAATTTCAAAACATCAAAGCAAGGAGCTTTTATAATGTGCTGTTGTTTTATTTCCTTTGTTGTCTTTGTGTGAATATTTTAATCAAATAGTTATGATACATGATCAAAGTTTCAGACAGTCCAGACAACATGTGTGTTCATTTTATAACCGGATTTTATGAAAAATATTATTACAGCCAGATCTACTATCTGAACTGCTATTTCACTGCAACTGTATCAGAACACAGCTCATTCCCTTGCAAATGAGTTTTCACTAGATTTGCTGGTAGCTGTGCACTTCTCTTGGCTTCTCAAAACTGTTAGGGATGGATGATCCGGACACAGCTATAATAGAAATATAGAACAGGAAACATTTTGAAAGAGAAATGAGTCTTTGCTATCATGGAGAATATTGTATGCAAGAACCATGGATAAAAAAGGCTATGAAAGCAGAGGTACATATTCACTTTAGCAAGGACTGTAGCATCATTAATAATTAGTATTTCTGATGGACAATTTTACAGGTCTAGAACATGCTGGTATTTTGTTGTGCTGCATACGCTTGTACTCCTTGAGGCAAATATTGTCTTGGTGACTGTCCAACATACAAGATAGTTTAAAAACAAATCATGACAGAAAGAAAATAGAATCAATATTCAGCTCCCAGCAATCTGATAGCAGCATAGCCCTGTGCTGCTAGGAGAATATCTCTCCATTTCCAGTGTTAGGTAATGGTCCTGCGTCGACTTTTCTAATAATAGAAAAAATTCTGTTTAGTCATTTCTGTTGTGGACATCACAGTAAGGGTTAATCTTCCAAGATTCCACAATCCTGATATTTCTGGGGCTATTCCATCAGCACTGGAAGATGATAAAACAAGAATTAGCATATCCCAACAGTAGGCACCTAAATTACTCAGGAGAATGCACCTTCTCCTAATGGTTGTTGTAGAGGAGCAACAGCATCCTCATGCAGGCTGTGCTGGGCACCCCAGCTCCCATACATTAACTCTTCCTAGGAGAAGAGTTTACTTGCCCCTTTGGGGCAAAGAATCTCATCCTGAGAGTCCCAGCCTTGAAAGAGAACCTCCATTTTTCTCCTTCCAAGTATAACAGACAGAAAACAACGTGGCATCCCGACACTAATTTCTGACTCCTTCTTCTCTCAAGCATTTACAAGCAGTTTAGAGCTATCAGCCCTTTGTACACACCCCAAACACAAGGTTTGGTGCCTTCTGTTAGTTTTAAGATGGGGTGCACGATATTATGAGCATCACAAAGGGATCTGAGTAAATTTCTGATATGTCTTCCTAACTGCTTTGTTATAGTGCGAATGCTTTAATCACAGATACTTCCTGACTGCAGCCACAAATGATTTGCAGAGATCGCATTATATGTCAGGGTAAACCAGACACATAATGCCTTATGAGAAAATATGCCTAACACCACTAAGATAGAAGACATATTCACAGTGAGCAGTTAATGCAAATTCATTGTATTACAGTTGTTACTGTCCATAGGCAAGCTTAGGCTTGTTTTTAAAAATTGAATATTCAGAAGAAAAAGCCATTATGTACACAGAGATAACATTTAGTCCACAGATTATAGCTGAAAAGCTTGCTGAAATGATTCCTTGTCAAAAAATCAAGCTGCGTTTCTAAATTTCATCGAACACAGCTCAGATTGTGATGCCTAACAAGGATACGGATGGCCCCTGAATCGGGAGAAAACACAGAATGCTTGAAGTCATTTTTCTACTTCTTCTGTGCTGATTCTAGCACAGCTGAGCTGCCATTCAGGGTCCGGTTCCTAATTTAGATTTTCACACACAGCGATAATTACACTGATAAAGGGAGTACCAGTTGTTGTCTACCGCTATCATTTATAGTTCATTTGGACCTACTAGGTCCTGCTGCACACTGGGGATGAAGTCGAGTCACACTGCATCAGCCAGTGAAGGTTGCCTGTGGTTTCACAGGGAGCCGAGAGCGCCTAATTACCTCTGCTCCTCCTTTGGGAGGGCAGCGAGTCCAAAAGGTCTCTCCAGCTGCAACTGCTTTTTGCAGCGATGGGATAATAACACGATAGAGCGGAACACACAGTATGGAAAGAAGGAAAAGTGCTTCTCTGCTTACTGCCTCTGGAGCAAGTCATCCCTATTCAAACATTTTCCGCATGTCTGTGTAAATATTAGCTGCCACTGACAGCGTTGAGACATACACTCAAAATATCAGGAGTGGATGCTACTGTGCGTGTAGAAAGGATATTTAAAATTATTCTAATGTGTGCTTTTTATTGTCTTGTTTTCACATAAGTTAAGAAATAATACAAATCAGAAGATTTCATGTAAAATTCAGTAAGAAGACTGCATAAGAATTTGAGACCAAAATTGAAATCAGAGTTGTCACCTTCTCCACAGAGAGCTCAAAAAACTGCAAATCATGAGGAAGAGCCTATTTAACAGTGAACTTCTATTGTGTGCTCTCCCAAACACTCACATGTGCTTTCTCCCAAGACAGCTTAATAGCTTTTGCCTAAATGTCTCCGCATTCACAAGTATAAGACTAAGCACAGAAAATATTAGCCAGAAAGAGACTTTAGGGCTTTTTAGAACACAGTGAACATAGGAAACGAGGTACTAGGAAGAAGGTTCTTCTCTAGCTTGAAAAACCACTTCAGTTTCAGTGTGTGTTGGCTGCTGTGGAGCAATAGTAATCATATAATTAATGATGCTAATTCTAATGCTTGTGTAATAAGATCAGGCAGGTGTAATAAGATCACAGTACTTGCTACCATCTTATTAGGTACTTTGGTGAAAAGCCTAGACCTCAGGCCACACCCGTTAAAATGTGAAGCATACCATTCAGGTACCAGGTAATTAAGGTGCTCGGTCTTTATGAGAGCACCAGGGCATATTTTACCTAATACTAATTTTAAAAATCCATCCTCACATACACGGTTTCTCAAGGGCTTCATCTTAAACCCATAAGGAGGAACCAGAAGAGAGAAACAGGAACATCAGAATCACCCTCTCGATCAGAAATCAGATCCCACTCACCCAGGCTTTAAAGGGGCCCTGCAAGAAGATGTTGCGAATATAAGTTCAAAGACCTCTAAGCAGGCAAACTTCAGGATAATTTGCTGCCATACAAGTCTCCTCCTGATCAAAAATAATTAAAGGTGAGCTTCAAGCTTCAAGCATGAAGTGTAATAACACTTCCGCATAATTTTAGTTGGCATTAACAAGGATAATGACATATTCTTCATATCGACAAACCTGTCAGATTGAGTTGAAATCCTATTAATTCCTGGCCTCAGTTACTTCCCCTGGCCATAATTTACACTGCATAAATGCATGCTGTATATGCAAAAGACTGACTGATTTCAAAAGGATAGAGCCTTCCTTGAATTTTCTCATTTCCAAGATCCAGCATATACTCTCATCACCTAAATCTGTATTTTCATTCCTTATTAATCCCTCTAACTGCTCCCTTCATCTCCTCTGCTTATTGGATTTGTAATTAATTAATGACTAATATTCTTCATTCCCCTGCTTATGGAGACATTTCAATGAATTGATAATTCAACATTGCACGAAGATTATTTTTAGCTGTCAACGACTACTTCATAAACTATTTAGAACCTCAGTCACCTATTTTGACAGCACAGCACTGAAAGCCATTTCTTGTCTCATTTTCTCTCACAGCATAACTGTAACTTTCAAAGGAGGCAAGATACTGGATGTGGTATTCATTATCACCTGATAATTACAGGCTAATTACATTCTTTGAATGATTTGTTTTCTTATAATGACAGATGGGAAAATATTGATTGCAGTTTTCCTCAGCGTGCAGGGACAACACTATGAAAAAGTTGTGGTTTTCATCATCTAGTCATGGCACAAAACAAAAAGAAAAGCTCAGTGTTGATACCAGTTCTGTATATATGCGTCTGACTAATCTTTTCTAATCCTTTTTCAGTTTCATTTTCTAGCTAAGTGGCTCTGAGATAGTAAGCTGGGACATGAAAATTGTGGGAATTTCTCGGAGAAAAAAATAATGCATTTTATGCTGATACTGCATTTTATACAATACCACAAAATAACAAAAAAAAAATATTTCTCTGAAGAATAAACATCTGAAAGACATATGAAACTATAGTGAGATTTTTTATTCAAAGCTGCAGACTTCCCAGAGCCATAGCTCTCTTCTGCTTCTCAATGGGGAAAGTTGACAACCGTGGCTCTTGCCGCAATTTCCCTTCACATTGACTAATCTTGAAATGTCCGTAACTTTTCCAACTTCAGTGCATATGGAGCATGATGTTTGAAGCTCCCCCACCAGGCAGTGCCAATGGACAACCTACAATTTTTTTTTAGCACAAATCCCTTTTTCACACAAACTCGGGAGGAACTGGAAATAAATTTCCTGGAACTGGAAATAGAATTCCGTGTGAATATCAGGTCCTCAGCCAATAACTGGTTTGCCATGTAGATTCTGTAGCATCACCGTGCCCTACCTGCTGATGTAGACATCCTCTGACGGTCTCCTTAGACAGCAAGGCTCCAGCTGTGTAATTGGTACTTTAAAAAAAAAAGTTTAATAGGGCTTTTTAGAGTTTTAAGTATTTACTTTCAGTTGCTCCCAAAATGAGAAGTGACACAGGTAAAGCAACAATGTTATTTGTTCTGTATTGTTTACGGGATTAAGGTCTGTCCCAAAGTGACAATTTAACTCTTGTGTTGCAGTATTCCCAGCAAAGATATTAATGTAAGGTTTCTGCCCTACAAGACAGACAAACCACCTGTTGCTTTTTGACCAGATTCACATGGGAAAACGTACATCCAATTAATAACTTCCACAGAGATGCCAGAAGCAGCTTTACGTGCAAAAAGAATGTGACTGCAAATTCCTGGACAATGAATGGATATATGTTTCCTTATTAGGGAAATAAATGATTGCAGTTAATCCTCCATATATTTCTCTTTATACTTCTCTTTTTTGTGTGTCTGTGCTTCTGCCCTGTCTACATCGCAAGCAGGTTATTTCAAAGAAAGATATAGTGAGTTCAGGGGGTGGGAAGATAAGGAAACTGATGAGACTGCAGTCTAAAAAGTCCCTTAGTATTCTCTAGACACCTAATATACAGATAATATAACGTAGTGAAAACGTGACCTTGCATTAGGAAGACTTTCAGGCCTCTGGAACCCATCAGAGAAAAAGGAAGAAGTAACGAGTGGTTTTCATTTGCTCATAGGAGCTCCGCTGGGCCAATAATAACATGATGTGATTAGTAGGACGGTTTGCTATAGATGTAAATCAGTACGCGCTGCTGGATGGCTGCCCAGTGTGTGGAGGATTTCATTAAGGAGGACGCTGTTGTTGTCCCACTGTTATAGTCGTGCTTCAAACCACAGAGGGTTTGAAAGGGGTCTTTTTAGGACCCTGTAAGGGTCATTGCAGATTGGTTTCTGTAACTTCTTTGATCAAAAAAATAGTCAGAATTATGACAAATGGAGTTTTCTAAGTTAAATATTTCGCTGACCTCTCCTCCTTTTGTGTATGGCGTCTTTGATCCCTGTCAATGCAGAACCTGACCATCTGAGACAGAGAAGGAAAACAATATATTCAACAGGGTCACTAAAGGGGTAAAGAAGGTAACTCTATTTTTAATTTCCATTTTATTCTAAACTATCCTCTTGAAATGATTCATTCACAACACGACAATGCAGACTGGGTTGCTGGTTTAATATACAGCAGCTTTAGAGTGGAGTGTTTTCTGACCTTAGCTATAAAATCTATACTTTCAAAGCGTCATAAGTAAAGATAGTGAGGGTGACCTGGTTCATTAGTTTTTCTTTTCCTTTTGTAACAGAATTAAATTTCGAAAGAAAATCTCTGCTTTATTTTTAGCTAATATTTGCTTGTCAGAGGAAATGTCACTTTTTATATTTTATCCCCTGCTCTTCACTTGTAATTATCTGGGCTCTAACTCTTGGGCATTGAATTATGGTGATGAAAATACATTCAACTAGAAAACCCTTAACAAATCACAGACATAGCTAGCGTTAGTATCAACACTGATTAAATGCTACAATCTATTTCCAAGAATTGATACTTGTACATATCATGTCATTTGGGCCTGGTATAACTTCGAATGTTTTAACTGTATTAAAGGAAGGATAAATGAAGACCCCGAAAGGAAAGTGTTAATTATACATAACGAACTGGAGCAGTGTAGGGACACTTCTTGAAGGAGTTAACAATCCTCTCTAAAAGTATGTATCTATCTCCATTATTTATGCCAAACTATGTCTATTGGGTGAATAAAGTGATGGAAGTTGCTTCTGGTACCAGCTGCTGTGGTTCACAAACTAATTCGCTATAATTTTTTTCGGTTGCCCATACATACAAAATGATTTGAAATGAGGCAAAAAAAAGCTAATTTAATCTTGAAAAAAAAAAGGATTTAGCAAGTTGCTGTTTTCTAAGCACAGACCTAAAAAGTAGCATTCACTCTGCAAAATAAAATCAAACCAGCTACCCAATGAAGCAGGAGGAGAAAGAACCCTGTCCTCACTGCCACCCCTTTAGTTCTGTAAGGTTTTTGTCCCTGCACGTACAAGTGTGTGGCAATGGCAGTCCTGTATTTTCACAAAATAAAAAGAACTGTCTGAAATTGAGTATCAAAAGAGGAGGTGCTGGAACAAATTGGAAAATTAAATGCTGACTAGTCTCTAGGACTGGAAAATCTTAAATTAAGAGTTCTGAAGAAATTTAAGAATGAAATAGATGAGCTGCTGGCAAGAATATATAATGTCTCAGAGTCAACTGCTCTATACAGTGTCTGGAAATCAGCAAGTGTTTTGCCCAGCTTTACTATAGCTACCACAGTTATGTTTGGCATTTGCTATTCCTATCACCTAGCTTCAGTTCCAGAGTGAAAACTGTGCGAAATGACCACAAAGAATACACTTAAGAAATGCCTCAAGGGGTAAAAATTAAACATACAACTACAGTGGCTTCCATGCGGAAGAAGAAAGGCTTGTGCTTCACTGTTCTTTTAGAATTTGTGTGTGTGACTACAGCACAGAGGATGAAGGAGAAACAATGAATATATTTTAGTAGGATGTTCTAAAATCTTTTGACAAATTTTCTCAAAAGGTACTGTTAAGGAAATCAAGCTGTAAAGTACTGTCAAGGATCAAAACTGGCTAAGAAAAAACTAAACTTTTACAAACAAATGATGGGCTTTCAAGACGAAAGTTTATACTGGTGTGCTTCTGAGACAGCTGAACTGGCTTGTATTTTATTTATGAAGATCTGTTAAATGGTCTATAATAAAATGGCTAAATTTTCAGATGTTCTGCAATATTTAAATTAGCTTTAAATGGAGTTGATATCTTTTTCAGCTGTTACACAGAACTTACTTGAATTAGCAGAATATTTCCTCATCCTCTTTTTCCTCCCTATTTCCACCCTTGACCCATCTCCTCACATACATTAGTGAGACGGAATATGCCAAACTCCTGCCATGTACCGATACATTTCCATTATTTTGCTTTCTCGCTTGGTACAATGTAATCCGGTGTGAGACTAAACCAAACGCAATACCATACAAGAAGCCTAGGGCCCAATGCAAAACTCCTAGAGGACAAGGGAAGGGAGAAACTTGCTCAGTCAAACCCTGCCTGATGGCTAGGTAAGTGCTCAGATGCTGTAAGAAATCTCACGCATACTGCAACTCATTTCTAAGAGTATTACTCTATCTTTACATTTATCAGACCTAAAAATTTTAACGATAAATAGGTAGCTGTCATCTGTATGACTGTACGTTTCCTCCTCTGACACCCTTCTCTGCTTTCTATGCTTACTAGTTATGCACTTGTTAAGCATGGTCTTGATTTAAACTTCATCCTGTAGATCCATCGTCAAGAGGGAAGTCCATTAATTTTCATGTGGGTACGCTTGGGCAGAGGTCTAGTGTCAATGGTAAGGTTTGGTTTGTAAGCTCTCTGTAGCGCTCTGTCTCTTACCACGGATTTATAAGGTAAAAAGAACAGTAGAAGTTATCGTAGGATAAATATAATGTGAATCAAGGAAAATATACGCTTCAGTTGTAATCTAAAAAAAAAAAAGTTTTCTACCAGTCACTTTCCATATTTATTCACATTTCAGTATATGTTTTTCCCCCTTGACCGTTTTGTTGTGAAGCTGAAAGTACAGTATGTGGCACCTTTGGCAAAGGAGCTAAAATTCAAGGGCTAGCACTAGATTTACATTTCTGCTCCTGGAGCTGAATAGTACTGCAACTGCTACACAAGGAATTCGGTCTCAAATAGAGCACTGCTGAGAATGCATATGATACAAACTGTTTTACAATAACTGCTATAATATGCCTTCCAGACCTAAGAAGCAATTTGTTTTGCTTAGTGGGCATCTGAACACCAAGTTCAGAATTTATCAAAACCCATGTACAATGGAAATACACTTATGCTTTGGAGTGACTCTGTGAACTATTTGTATTAAGATTTTTGATCCCCTTATGCCAGTACAAAATAGCTTTCTGGCATTCCCTCAAGGCAAAGAGCTGGGCCAAAGGCATTAACTGTCCTTTGTGATGCACAGTGCAAGATCAAGTGGAACTTGACTTATGGTGAGAATATCACTTTGCTTTACCTGTCATGTTTTTCTCCTTTTAATGTACCTTTTCCTATGTTAACTTCACTTTTTTCTTACATTTTATAAATAAAAGGTGCAAGTGCTCATATTTCTTCACATTTTTTTAGAGAGGTACCTATGGCATAGGTCAAAGGTTTTATCCAAACACTAGATCCAAAAAACAGCCTGGGCATCTACTTTCCATTTAGACATCTAATCCCAATTTATAACTTCAAAACTGTTAATTGACTTTTCCACAGCCACCGAAAGGCTGCCAGAACCTTGCAGTCTGCACCAGATGATTACGTATATATTGCAGCAGGGTTGCCCACAGGGAGAGTGTTCAGTACCCTAATCACCGGGCTCGGTATCACCACCCACTTGCTGTCTCATTTAGTACTTAAGTAGATGAATAAAGGAGAAATAGGTTCAGCTGCGCTCCGTCCACCTCTCTGAAACACCCTGTGAAGGAGTCCTTGGTGTAGTCTCTGGCAAGGTCAGACATTTGCATCGAAACTCCTGCTCAGAACAAGAGCGCATATCTTCTCCCTCTTCTTTTCCTCTAAATCCTTGCATTCCTCCTCTGTGTGAGGTTCCTGCCTACCTCCAGCAAATAGTTCACATTTGTGAATTTTAAGCAAAGCTCTGGGGGCTATAAAACTTAAGCCTCGCAGTGTCTCCTCCAGCCCCTCAGTACTGATTTCCCAGGTCAATGCTTTTGTCACGTTTTTGGTGCCAGTCTGTAGTGCCCAGCTCCTGGGACGTAACAGGAGGGATACAGAGATGCCTGACTCCAGACCATGGGTTCTATCAAAACCCCCTCATCGGACACAGCGGTGTTTTGGTGAGGAGCTCAGGCCAGATCTGCCAGGCTGTACCTGCTGTTGCCTTCCCAGCTGGCCAAACCCATCTGCCTGCTGGACCTCCCAGGGACTTCTTTTCCTTCTTGCCCCGACCCTCCTGTAAGCAAAAGCACCTACTCAGGGTTTGCCCCGGGGTGCAGTCTGGGGCTCCTAGGCTGAAAGCTTGGCCCTAGAAGCCATGAGATGTTCCCAGGGCCCATAGTACAGACATAGTCTGCAATGCTAAGCCTCATCACACATATACGTAAGACTCCCATCACCCTCTTATTTAAGCTTCTCGTTTCTGTACTACCTTGTTTTTTCCCCCTTGTAACTTAGCAGCAACTTAAAAGACGTTCTTTGCTTTGCCTGGGTTCTGTGTAACTCTCACCGATAGGAAATTGTAGTAGCTGGACTGTCAGGAAGTGTAAACTGGCAAAAACGCTCTGAAGCCGGGAGGAATCTGTCAGTTTTCACCTGCAGAGGAAGCTGCTTTTGATCTCGGGTCCCTCCATTACCCACGAATATAGAGGGTAAGGTAATTATGCATTTTGTGCCTAATGGCTCAGTGCTATTTATAGCAAGGATTTCCAGGAAGAAAAAGAATCCATCTTCCATAGCTCTGGGAAGCTCTGCTCAGTGCTGAACTGGCATAGCCCACTTCATTTTCACTCTCTGGCCTAACTTTATGTATTTTACTAATCCTTCTTAATTTAAATTTACTTCAGGCTAACAAAGGAAATGATATTTTAGCTGCATGGTCTTCTGCCTTTCTTTTTCGTCTTCTGCCTTTCTTTTTTGTATTTTATTTTTCACACATCTTAAAGAACACTTCTCTTAAAGGGTACTTCGGATGCTGCAAAAATTCACAGACAAGGTTGGGGTCGCGGCTCAAATGTGGGTTACACAGACCCTGCATGATCTAGTGTAAACGGCAAATTAAATGTCACAAATGCAATAGGATTTCAGATTACACAGACTCTGCAGCTGTGGGTGGTGAAGACTATGGGCTATTGTCTGCAGAAAGAGTGGGTTAACCCTTTCCTTGGATAGGCAGGGATGTTTGTACAAAGCCCTTAATAGATACAAAAGCCCTCTTTTTAGTTCTTTTAATGTTACTGCAGACTCCAGGAACAGGCTGAGGACAAATGACAGGGATAACACGTAAGTAAGATGAGATCAGGCGCTTATTTGTAAAGCAGGGACGAAGGAGTGGATGCCTGAAGAATCTGAGCCAGGCCATGTGAATACTAAAAAGAGTATAGAAGAAAAATACAGACAGACGAAAGAAACGGTGCCTTGAAAAACAAGCAGAACGGGTGGGGTGAATGTCCCAACTCACATATTTTGCTGCCACCCTGTAAATCCTCACTGAGACAACAGATGAAAACAGTTGGTGTTTTCCATTCCCCGACAATGAATTTTTCACCCCCTGCTCCTAAGGGATGGCACCCTACCGGCACAGGAGATGTAATTTTCACCAACCGAGGTAAATTGGTCCCTGCAGCTTGCCCTTTCTATGCTATATATGATTTACTTAGGTTTTATTAACTAGAATGGCAGTTATTACAGCTTGATAATGTTCACTGCCAAAACCAGAACGTCTCACAGCAGTGGAGCTCTTGGAACACGGATCTACAATCATTTCATCTCTTAGGCTTTACTCCACTGTTACTATTTTGTCCAGAAAGACTATTTCTCTAAAATTCACAAAGGGCTGATGGACTCAGCAATCTAATTACAATGGTGTGTCAAGCAACAAAATACGCGGGTTTTTTTCCTGTGACTTCTAGGCTGCAGGTAGCATTGTACCTTTCAAAAGACAACCAGGAATTGATATTTTTCACAAAGCTCATTTCTATTCCAATCTGTACCACCCTAACTCCACAGTTTTAATTGGCTGTCCATCTGCAGAATATAGACTTTTCTTCCTACCCTGCCAAGCCTGGACTGTGACCAACCTCCTTCATTAATGTCAGTTGCCATTCACGGCTACAGGTGACATTGATTAATTGTCCAATTAGTTTAATTATAAGGAGGAAAAGATGTGCAAAGCAACAAATGTATCAGGAATGTCTAACGTACAGTAGACATGTTGCCAAGTAAGAATATAAAGGGTTTGGCAAATCAGTAAAAGCAGAGGAGGTGTCATTTTTTTCACTTATTTGTTCATCGCTCAAAAAGCACACGAGAAGTTGCCACAGACCTCTGCAGCCACTTCAGAACAGTTTTGGAAAAAACGTTTTAAGCATTGTTCGTTTGTGAAAAATCTCACCACAACAATACAAAGCATATATTTTTAAATTATTTTTGAGTGAAAAGCTGTCATGGAGATGCCTAATTTTGGTGCCTTATCTATTTTTTCTTTAAATTTCAGTGATCTTTATGTTCTTTAAAAGATTGTCATATTCCTTTAGTAACACTGCAGGAAATAGAGAATCTGTGATTTTCTCTATTTTGTTGATAATTATAAACAGGAGGTAGTCACAGCTCAGAGACTTGCTTGTGTCTTGCGCTAGATTTTTTTAAACTTTGATGGAAAAAGCAAAGCTATTATCCATGGTAAGAAAATGCCACCTAAGACAAATCTAAAATTCTTCCAATTAACTCGAGCAATTAGAAATTGGAAAATCTCCAGTGAACTTCTCATACTCAATCTAAACTGAAAAATAAGCACAGAAGCTAGCGGTGCTCAAAAAGGTGTAAAGAAACAGAACCGACAGTGCCCACTGACGACAAGACCATACAGATGTGTTCCTGGCACTATCTGCTACGCAGAGAAGAGAGCTCTACACATCCCCATATGGCACAGCAATAGCTGCGGTACCATGCGTTTACACTGCTAAACACTCAACACACCATGTTTTTAAAGCAACACATTGTGCACATCACCGGGGCTCAGCCCTGTGTAACTTAGGCGGATCGTACCGCTCAGTAGTGAATACAGAATAACAACTACGTGGGCAGTGCCACGTACAAGAGTTTGTATGGCACAAACTTCTGGCAGTTTCGGTGAGCAGGGATGCGAAAAGCTGTGACAGGACCCCTCAGCCTCGCTGCAGCTGGGGACCACATCGGCAGGCGATTTCACAGTGCTTACACCCACCTCACAAAAAAGTGCAAAACCCACCTGAAATCCAGCTGAGGAGCAGCCGAGGCTCTGCAGATCTGGCTTACCTCCGGAGTCCAAAACAAATCCCGAAACATGTAACCCACCTCACCCCGGAGGCAGCTTCCACTGTAACTGCTTCCCACGGAGGCACCCGACTTGCAGCTCCCTTCGCGTCACCCCTTGGTGGTTCCTTCATCACTCCGAAGCTGGCAGCAGAGCTGAGTCGGGGCCTCACTCATTGCCTTCGACCGCGTGGGCTCAAAACCTGCAAGTCATATTTTCACTGGCGTTTGGGCTGTGCAGAGCCCGGCCCTACGCCATGCAAAGTGTCTCTGCCCCTTAAACTTCTGGAACCCAGAATGCTCGGCACTTCTGAGGATACGTGATAAAAGTTATATTGCCCAGCCGCCTAGCTGTTAGCTATACATATCTATAAAAATATATATGAAAAAATAAAAGAAGCTGTATTTAGAATCAGTGCAGCCACTGTGACGAATTATTTAATAGGAAGAGTCTGAAATTGTTTGAATGTACTAAGTTTGCCTTTGCATCAGCAAACTGGCCAGTGAATTAATCAGAGGGGGAATCGTCTGTCTTTCAAACGTATTGCCCATTTACGTCAAAGGTATGAATATCGTTAAGTAGAATGATTTATAGTGTATAGAGAGGTAAAATATAAAATCAAACCCCCAAAAATGAGAAAATTCACTGCATTTTACACTACCTTGTCTTGGTTTTATATAGTCTTTTTATTCTCTGATTTAAAAATCAAAAGTGTATTCTAACATGTGATTGAATTACTAGTATATTTGTCTATTTGATTTCTTCATTCTCACCCAGAACATTTGTATGTAATTGTTTTACTGCAGAAGGTTGTTGAAAACAGCATCTGATTCTCTTCACAAGCACAGAAATAACTGTGTTAGGTTCAAATTAACCATGACATGATAATAGTCAATCAAAATTATAACCATTCCCCTTTAAAAAAATTATGCAAATGTGGTAAGTTTTTCTTGCTAAGATCTGTGAGCATTTTAGATTAAATTTCCTATAATCTAAACATTTGATAGGAACAGTTTTCTTAAAATTTCAGAGTGAAATCTTGACTGCAGCCTAAGGCATTTGTTGAGCTTCTAGGTTTTCAGTAAAAGATTAAGTATCCAAGAATGCGATCCAAGAAATGTCACCTGTGTAGCTGGTGATTCAAGAGAACACACGCTTGAGTACATAAAAATTTCTGCCTTTAAGTCAGCTTATTCTGGGCTGAAAGAAGAGTCCTTTTTGGATTCATATGCTTCAACCTTCTGCAATAACTAGGCTAATCTGCTCTTCCTCGTAATGATCTGGGCAGAGATTGCTCTTTTCCTTTAAAATGTGAACTCTGGAAGGGGACATGCTACTAGCCCTGCTCCTCCTATATCCTAACCTGTTTAATACATTGTTCTTCCACCTCAGCCAGAAAAAGATGAAGCGTATCTTTCTGAGGACTATCTTCATCCCCGAGCTGTAGAGCAGATTTGGGGCAGAACTTTTTAATCACTGTACTTGCAATTGTACCAGCCTGTGGCAAGGAACTCAAAAATCTCTGGGCTGCTGAGAGGCAGGAGGATGGACGTGAGTGGTGCGTAGTGGTTAGGGGCACCACGTGGAGATGGAAAAGATGATTCTTTGATCTTAGATTCCAGGTGTCTTGAATAGATCATGCTCCAGCATCTTCATTGACAGTGATGTAAAACGTAGTAAGTAAACACAGAAAGGTGACAGATTAACTAGGGGGACTCTAAGTTAAGACATTGCACAAAACAAAAGCAATTGTAAAAAGTTAGAGCCAGAGCTTCTCGGACATACAAAGCCTCTCAGGGTCTATAGTAGTATTAATGACCAGCACCTATTCCGTGGTCGCTCACATCAACAAAAAAACACTTTAAATTCTAAAATGTGAAGTCTGAGAAGCCATGTATGTTATATTTGTGTGTGTGTATATATATATGTATACAAATACGTATGCACATATGAAAAAAGCACACAGACACATGCACATGTAAAACGATGTATTTTGGAAGTAAATAGAAAACTGGTCACACATATTGATAAAAGAAGTATAGACAAGTTTTTCTGTGGGGCAATGTCCCTGTTTTAAAGGAACATTTATTAAGTAAGGTTTTAGGGAAACCTCAGCAGGATTTATCTGTTTTAAGCAGTACATTTTAGAGTTCTACTCTGCACAGTCAAACAAAAAGTGAGAACAACTCACTTGTCAAGTGAAGTGTCCTTGAGTATCCTTTCTGAACTTTATATACTGTGCTTTGATCCTAACTATAAGGAAAAATTACTGACTATAGCATTCTAGCACCCCAGGGAAACTTTCTAAGTATTATGAGAAGAACTTAATTTGGCATCCCTACCAAATACACCCTGGAAAAAAAAAACCCACATCATTTAAAGCGGAAACAGTCCTGTACCATGGGTAAATCCTTTCTGCCCATTCCCATATGCTCTCCAGAGACAAGGGAGAATTGCCTTAGGGAGGAAAATGCAGCATAAAATAGCTAGAGCTAATGAGGAAAGAAGTTGACAGAAGCCACGAAGAAAAATAAAATTATTTAAGTATTATAACCAGATCACCTAGTAACGGAAACAATGCCAGCTACTTAAAAAAAGTACCAAAGTAACTGCAGTTTCAAATTCTCCATCCAGTATGTTCACGCTACACAGTTTCCCAGAACTGAACAATCAGATCTTCGAAGATGCAATGACAGCAAAGTGATGCTGGTTCATCTTTACCTTTCACTGCTGGGGATTAAGGTGAAGGCAAAGATCAGGAAGGCAGGAGGTTGTAGATTATATTGAGAGGGAGACAAAAAAAACAACAATCATATTACCATTATTTCTTTTTCCTTTTTGATTCTCTGCCTATCCAGAACTTAAAACTGCCCTCTCTTCCAAACCGGGTTTGAAAGGAAAGGACAGAAAATAAAACACCTGTCCATATGACTTACGTACATCTTAAAACTCTCTGTTCTCCGTATTTCCTGAAACCTTTCTCCATGTGGCTCGATATTTTCGCCGGTGATCCACAAAGCAAATAAACAAATATAGAATCCTCTTACTGAAGTTCCCACATAGCAAGGCCTGCGGGGATATATAGTAAATAGTGACCAGGCAAAATCACTTTGCGTTTGATTGATTGGAAGGAAGTCCAGTTACCAGTACGTACCCATGGCTGTGCTGCCAATTAGAGGGACCTCACTGGGCTGGAGAAATGGGCCGAGAGGAACTTAATCGAGCTCATCAACGGGAAATGCGAAGCCCTGCACCTGGGAAGGAATAGCCCCAGGCACCAGGACAAGCTGGGGGCTGACCCGCTGGAAAGCAGCTTTGAGAAAGGGACCTGGGTGTCCTGGTGAACAACAAGTTGACCAGGAGCAGCAACACACCCTCGTGGCAAAGGCGGCCAACAGCCTCCCGGGCTGCACTGGGAAGAGAGTTCCCAGCCAGTCGAGGGAGGTGATCCTTTATTTTACTTTTACACTTTATTTTACTGTAAGGGTTGTCAACAGTGGAGTAGTTTGCATTATCTCCATTCTTAGAGGTACTCAAGCCCCAAATGGATATGGTCCTGAGCAAGCTGCTGTAGTTGACCTTCCTTTGAGCAGGGGGGTTAGACTGGATGATCTTCACAACCTTCAGCCTCAGCTATTTGGTGATGCTGTGATTCTATGAAGTGAATAGAAATCTGATCATCAAGGTCTTTAGATGAAGCAGACGAAGGAATACCAAACTCCTCAAGGTGAATGTTAAAGCTAGATGAGGTCAGACCAAAACTGAAGCATGTTCCTATTTCAGTCGTAATGAGAAGATAGTCATGCAGCCAGAGGAAGCACTCAGTCATCTTTTCTGGCCAGGCTGTTTCTGATGGGCTTCTGCTCAGCATGAGAAGCAAACACAGTACTTCAATCAATAAAAGATAGCCCTCTGCCTCTCCCCCCCTGTCATGACTCCACAAGGAAATTCACTGAGTGTGATTAAAAGATGCAAATTAAAAATAGCATTTATGGTTCATTAAAAATCACTTATGTTAACATCTAAGCCTGAATGTGGCCAAATATCCTCTGACTTCCAAGCTATTTAAAACTCATTTTGTTCTCAAACTTCCTTACCTGTAATGTTTTAATGACGTGGGGTAAGACCAGAAGAAGAAACATGAGCATCAGCTTTCTACTGCTTCACCTCCAAATCTTGGGGGATCTTGCTTTCATGGCAGGAGTCTGAAGAGCAAAGTCTATACCAGTTGCCAGAGTTGTCTGCTCCACACATGCCATACAGCCAAAATTCGCCATTGTAGAGCATTTTTTTTCCAGCTCACTCATTTAGCAGCTGGGATATTTCTACACGATATTGCTGCAGTAAGTAACACTGAAACTTCCTTTGTTTTCAGAGTTCTTCAGAGAACTATATGAATTGGAGGTAGTTAGTTACCTTTATATTTGTTGGCTGACATTTTGCTTTTACTTATTCCTTGTGGTAATGTGGCTGATTAAATACAGGGTCAGAGCCTAAAGCGCTATAAATCAGTACTCCTGAAGTGATCTAGCTCAGGATTTCTGGCCAGAACACCAAGAGTCCTGAAGTCATGCTTTTCTTTGACACATTACACCAATGTAGCCACTGAATCCAGTGAACGTACCTCTTATTTATAGCATTGTGAGACTAGAATTTGCTCTATTAGTTATAAAAATATTTCATATTGATGGATCCCATATGTGATGAAAAGTTAGTTTTCCTGCTGGGGGAAAAAAAAGAAGACAAATAAAGAATATTTGTGCATAACACATGCAGCCGAATGCAATATACTAGCTATTAAAAAGTTTTTCAATGGGTCAATTAATTCTACTATTAACAAACAAAATATTGAAAAAAATGAAGAGAGGAGTAAAAATATTGCAAGGATATACTTTTATAAATGTAATCTCTAACTTGTAAAAAATTGGGAACGATAATGTGTTTCACACAGCGTTGGCCTGTTTCTTCCCAGTGTGTTAATGACCTCCTTGAATTATCACCTTCAGCTTTGCCACCAGCCTTTAAGTACACCGAGTCATTAATGACTCGGAACTACTGTGTTAATAGAATATTCACAGGTTTTAAATAACCCAAACAGACACTAAACAAAAGTAAACGCCGTCACGCTTGAAGCCGATATTCCTCTAATGAGAAACCAACAAGTAGTTTGAGCTTGGTGTTTTGCACTTCTGCCTTGGCAGTGGTCAAGTCTCAGTCTACAGATAAGCCAGGAATCATTCCCCACGGACCCCTCTGAGACCCAGGGGCATCTCAGTGCCTTGCAGGAGAGGGGGCTCAGGGCATCGTCCCTGTGAGGGGGCAGCGAGACTCAGCCTGAGTTAACCGAGAGGTTAACCATGTTTTGGCGTACAGCTTCTATTATGGATCTGCTATCTGCCACTAACATAAATGGAAATGAGGTGCATTGTGACCTCTGAAAATACTATGTGGATACTCAGTCCTAAAACTGTAAACCTAAACCTGCCTTCGTAACTCATTTCTGATCATTATCACCTACCATAGATGCCAGTTTGCCTCTTTTCTTATGGAAGCTACCCCTTCCTTACAACAACAGGTTAAAAACTTCATCAATGACACCATCCACACTTTAGCACCGGTGTTATATAAGAAAAAAAATTTAAGATATTTGAAAAACAACCTCCTAATGTGTTATTTTTACCTAATTAATATTCTGCCTAGTTTATTCCAGATTAGATTGTCTGCTTGATCTTGAGCTGAATATCAGCAAATGATGTTAAAGTTGTAGTCAGGGAAAAGAACTAAAGAAAAGGATTTAATGAGAATAGGAATTGGAATATAACTCTAACGTATCCACCTAAGCTAAACTCAGTTTGCTGTAAGAAGTAAATAGTTTGTTGTACATTTAAAAAAAAAAAGAAAATTAAAAAGCTGTGGGGAGGATTTTGAAAGAAACTTCACTGTAAGTGTTGATATTTAATTTCTCTGAACTAAACAATCAACTAGGAAATGGTAGCAGACTCAGAATCAATATTTCTATGAATCAAAAATTGTGTGACTTATTAGTTCTGAGTAAGATAGATGAGATATTTATTGAGAGATAGCATTTAAAATTAAGGACCAGAAATGATTATTTTTCTTAATTAAAAAAATGCTATGAAGCTTATTACAACCAAATGGTACACCAGGATTAACTGATCCAAATAATCTCATAGAAGAGAAGTGGTATATAAAAATATAATTTTAATTGTGGTCTTCTCTCCTTGAATTAGTTGATAATAAATGAAGTTTTGATACATTCATTTTGTGTACAATAGTTCAACTTCTCTCTCCCTGGGAGATGGTTCCTGGTGCCTATTACCCAAATCTTCTCATTCCCCAAACATGTAACTGATGAACAAAACTTTTTATGCTGTTTAGTCAAAATAGGAAGATACTATTTAAAAACATACCTTAAAAAACCATTTAGCATGAGCTGCCATCATCTCCACTGTACATTTGCCTATCTAACCTCGAACAAAAGGGTTTTACATCGGTTTCTGGAGTTCTGCATGTACCCTGGTGTGCTCCACAGGCTGGGTTTCGCAATGACACCATCACCCTGGCACAAGGCAGAAGAACGTTGGCAGAAGAGGAATTGAATCCCTATTTATTCACCTCCAAAATATCTAATACTACTAGGGTAGCACAGGGCGCGTCGCTCTATCCGAGAATATAGTGTAAGACTTAGAAAATCTGAGGGGTCCACAGGAGGTTTTTCCCCGTGCTTTGTTCTGAGGTGTGCTGACACTGTTCTGCTGTAAGAGCAGCACGTGCGCCTACCAGAGCCCTGGGGAGGGGGCACGTCACCTTGCACCGTGGGCGACCTTTGTGCTGCTGTGAACAGTGCGTGACCCCTGACGCTGATATCAATGTTACTCAATTATCAACAGTGTATTACATCTATTAGCATATTGATATATTGTTATATGATACAATACTAATTAATATATTAATATTATATACTATAATAGATCAGCTTCAATCTGAAGTCTGTGATGTTGTAAGTGAGCATTATCAGACAAGAAAATAAAAATACTGGCCTAGGAGTACTGAAAGGGGGGGGGGGGGGGAGCCGGCCGAAAAACC
>JAVKLA010000062.1:3947771-3964084 GCA_034782735.1 Sagittarius serpentarius | reverse complement strand
CTGAACTGAAAACACAGCGCTGTACCAGCTGCTAGGAAGACAATTAACTCTATCCCAGCCGAAACCAGGACAGGGAGATATAAGATTTTTAGTCCTACTCGATCAATACCTTGCAATTACGAGGTTTAGTCTAACTAGCTAGGCTGTCTAGATGTTGGTTATGATTTATTTTGCTTACATTTAGTCACTTTGATTTCCTCTCCCTTTTCCATCACTTGCGTCAAACAAAAGCTGTTTTATTTAATCTAACTGTGATTGGTGCCTGTTTAACAAAGAGCGTCCATGGGCAGGAGGTTACTGAGAGAGGAGAGCAGCTCCAGGACTGCGGGAGAGGCTGGCTGCCGGGGGGAGGGAGCTGCCGGGGGTGGGCTGGGGTTGAGAAAGGAAAACCCCACATCAGGGAAGAAACCAGATGCGGAGTCGTGGCGTTCTTTGTCCAAAGAAAGACCTCAGGCGAGCTCAGCTCATCGCCAGGGCTGAATCTGGCCTCACCTCTAAGCGGATCCTGGCAAAAAACGCAAACAGAAGGAAACGTACCTTGGACATCACGTTAAAAAAAGAAACCAAATTTACTCTCTGGCTTTGAGTGTTTTATCACACGTCAAACGTTGCAATGATTCACGTACTGCTGCTACTTCTCAGGGCTGCTGCAAGCTATTACTAAGATAAATCAGTGTGCCTGTTTGTTAGGTGAAAAGGAAGCGTAAGCCCTGATTATAAGCATTAAGGCCCGGACTTTCATGGAACAAGGGCTTTGAAAGTGTTTTGCCTAAACACTGATTTTGCAGCATAATTCCTTTTGTCTCATTTTGCTCCTCTGTTCTGGAGTGGCTGTGCGACCACCACGACTTTCGCAGTAGAACCTTGCAGGAACAGGAGCCCTTGTTCCAAATGTAGGTTTCTGGTGTGCTTCAGCGAGTAAATGAGGCACTGACCGTATTAATTACATTCACTGGGAAGCTCAACATGCTACCAATGTCGCTGTAATTATTCAGTATGCTGGGTGTTATCATAGCAGCCATGTGGATCCATTATCATTTTACTCCTCTAAATGCTGCTGATCTAACCATTAGCATAGCTGCAACTCATGCTCCCATGGAATAAGAGAAATAATAGAGTTTAATTCCTCGTCTCTTTTTCAATTTTTCATGCTCCCTATCCATAGGCTGTTTCTCTCATAACCATTTACTGGTTTGTGCATGAGTCTCCATGCCTAAGTTAATTCCTATGGTTTATACATGACTTGTATAAAAAGTTAAAACCCCATATAGAAGAAAAAGACAATCAAATTACCTGACAAATATTATTTGTTTGCAAAAAGATCTCTTCCATTTGGGCATATTTGCAAAGTAATATTAATGTTTTGTGGTTTGTAAAGACTGTACAGACAGGCAGAGAAACAAGCCCAAACAAAGGAGAAAAACTGGGAGAAACAGGGTTGGACAGAGGTATTTCAGCTACGGATAGATAGCTTACCACTTCGTTTTGGTTACTCCTTGTTCACAATGCCTGATTAGTCCCTGACTCACATTATGGGCTCAGTTACTGACAGCTGCAATGATTGGCATTTCTCAGCCGGGAGACTAATGAACAGCAAAAAGGAATACCCCTTTGCATGTATGGTCATCCTCGTTAGCATTGCTAGAAGGAGTACCAAAAAAAAAGTCAGACATCCCAGAAATATTCAAGCAAACACAAACCCCTATCCATCTAAATGTTCGGGAAAAGGGAATAACAATAGAACCTGAAAACTGAAGTGACTGATGCGCTCACAAACACTGCTTTGCAGCAGTCGTGCAATTCTATTCAGATCCATTCGCGCTTAATGAGTCTTATGCCTGACTCTTTTGTGTCAAAAAATGTTTCAATTAACCTTATTAGTTACTGTAAGAACTAACTGGAAATTATTCTCACCCAGCCATAGTATTATGGAAACACCAAAGACAGAAATCCAGACACACTGTCTATGCAGGTTCGCCAGAAATCCCCTTTCTTGTCACTCGCTGTTCAGCTACAGCTACAAAAGTAATCAGGACTAAGAACTGCTGAGGGTCAGCCTTTCCGTTTGATTAAAGATTTTGCAGTGTGAGGGCCACAATTTCTGCTGGTGTAAACAGCTGTAACTCCTTGATTTGGCTTTGGTGATTGCTGTCAAAATTATCCGAATTATCCATCTCCAGCAGGTAAAATACAAACAAACATGCACAGAAATTAAAAAAAAAAAAATCACTGTTACTTAAAACTGCAAGCAGAATTGAAACTGAAATTCTGGTTTTGAACTGGGAGATCCAGTGAGGATATATATAGCGCATATACATACAGAGAGAGAGAGAGAGTATATATGTACTATAAAGCATCTTTTATCTATACATACATTTATCCTCTTATTCTGTTGAAATTACCTTTTTTTCTCAAGGTACTGAGGCGAAAAATCTTCCCCAAAATACCCTTCCTAAAAATAGCAGTTATCGTAAAAAGGAAAATTATGGAGAATTAAGATAGCTCATTGTTGCTTTTAAAGGAATTATTAACAGAAGTAAATTAATGAAAAAAGAAGTATCATTCTTGACTAAGAACTATTTCCTACTTAACATTCTTTACACCTAAGAGAGGGAGTCATTCTGGAACTAGCACTGCCTTTAATGTAGCAACACAACCCCTAAATATCCTCACTGCAGAAAGCATTTTTCTTTTGCCTTTTTTTTTTTTTTTTTGAGAAATACTGAAAAAGAAACCTGAACAGGACATTCACTCCTTCACACTTCTACCATTTTATCTTTTGGTCTATCTTATTTTATACATCTTTGGTGGCCCTCAACTTGGGCAATACATGATATAGATCTATTTCTGATAGCACTATGAGGGCAAAAGTCTCAATTTTAATTAAAGCTCAACCAGGCCTCCTGCCTAGAATACATGATAGTTAAAACCATTGGTGGTTTTAGTTTCTCTTTGGGAAGCATACTAAGTTTTAAGAACACCAGTCATTTCATGTTTACCCAGAATCTTCACAGCCTATTATCGCAGCAGGCAAATTATGTTCGCTTAAACTGGAGCTGAAAATTCTGGAGCTGGATCTGGCAAGGGACATGAAGGGCTTCTCCAGGTCTATCAGCAGCAAAAGGAAGGTGAGGGGAAACACGGGATTGCTGCTAAATGGAGCTGGGGACCTGTGACAAGGGACGTGTGCCTGATGGGGGCAGGGAGTGAAGACGACGGTGCCAGGCTCTTTTCAGTGGCGCCCAGTGGCAGGACAAGAGTCAATGGGCACAAACGGCAACACAGGCAATTTCATTTAAGCATTAGCAGAAAACTTTTGGTGTCCCTCTGCTCAGGCATTAGGAGAGGTCGTTGGCGTGATCCATCACGTAGGTCAAACAAAACTACTTAGCTTCGTTAAATGCCACCTTCACTGACTGACCGTCACCTCGGGCAGAGCTGGGCTCCGGCCCCACGGGTGAAAGCAAAGAGCTGCAGGCAGTAATACCAGCCCCACCGCTTGCAAAATAAACCATTCCTAGCTGTTTGTATGTCACAGGGAACATAACCGGATTGAAGGCGGTTGAAGCTGTTAGGCAGTCAACGGCGTTCCTCTCGTGAGCAATCCCGCAGAGGAGCTGGGATCCTGGCTGGCAGGATGAACTGAAAGAGGCAAGAAAGTTGTCTCTACCTTCGTGCAACATCTCAAAACCAGGTTATAATCTATTCTGTGAGAAATAATCCTGCTTTTAGAGAGAGAGAAGCTATATGCTCTAACAGGAATTTTCCATCTCCAGCTCCCTGATTCTTAGATAGATAATGCATTATCTACCTTGGATAGACAGAGAACAGTCAAGGGTACTCAGGCAAAAAATGTAGAAAACGGTGCATTTTCCTAAATGCTGTCTTTAAACTGTATTAAAAGAAAATAAATAAATATCCTAAAATATCTTTCTGAGTGAAGCTTATATGACATATTTGCCTCAGGCTGTATGTGATAGTGGCTAAATTGCCTTCTTTCTCATTTAAGTGGTACAAAAGTAAGAGCAGCAATGATTATTCAGTACAAAAGTAGAAGAAGAAGTGATTTTAATATGCTTCAGCACACCTCATGCCCGATTTCTATAGATGTGCAAGTGGTCTTGAACTGATGAGAAAGAACATGACTGCTGCATTAATCATGTGGAGACATACACTAATTTATAAATGCTTCTCTCCCCTTCAGCTTTCTGACGAGTTTGAGTTTTGCAAATAGAATGGAAAGTGGAACTAAGTGTAGCAAGCAAGCTACAGGGAATGTTTTTATTAAATGAATTTTAAAAGAAACATTTCCACACCCACAGCTTTTCTTTTACATTCCCTCTGTCTATTTTTCTTACATTTTTTAAAGGTGTATTTTAAAAGGTATTTATCATCCTGGTAGTTAAGCTTCTTTCCTTTCAACGCCCTCTTGTCTGTCACTAAAATTTACCATCTTGATGATACTTTCTGCAGTTGGATTATAGAGATCATTCCGTTCCTTTCTTTCTTTCCCCGATGTCGACTCAGAAATGAGGAAATAAGATTAAAGGCTGTTCTTCCTTTTCACCATTCTATTCTCTTTTTTCATCCAGGTAAACATGAAATTAAAAAGTTGCCTGTTCGTTACATCAGTTCTACAGGTTGAGACAGTGAGGCAGATGCTTTTTGTGCATTTATACATTGCTTAAACTGGTATGAATACAAGGGGAGTGTTGAAGAGGTTTAGACCACAATCGCCTAAGCATATTCTTGACACACCTGTGCTGATCCACCTGGAGAGCGGACTTCTGATCCGCTGGCCTGGTTCCTCTCCTGCCGGAGATGAATCCACCTTATGGTGTCCTACGAGTTGTGCCAGACTGCCTTCCTGCCCACATTGCATTCACACAATGGAGCTTTGCTGCTTCTAATCGAATCTCTGTTGATTCACTGGGGTCTCTGGGAGATCATGCCGTGGTTTAACCCCCGCCGGCAACTCAGCCCCGCGCAGCCGCTCACTCGCTCCCCCCCACCCAGTGGGATGGGGGAGAGAATCGGGGAAAAAAAGGTAAAGCTCGTGGGTTGAGATAAGAACAGTTTAATAGAACAGAAAGGAAGAAACTAGCAATGACACTAACAACAACGTTAATGTGACAACAACAATAATAAAAGGATTGGAATACACAAAACAAGCGATGCACAATGCAGTTGCCCATCATTTGCCAACCGAAGCCCGAGCAGTGCTCCTCCCCAGGCCAGCTCCCCCAGTTTCTATACTGGGCATGACGTCCCAGGGTATGGAATAGCCCTGTGGCCACTTTGGGTCAGCTGTCCCGGCTGTGTCCCCTCCCGACTTCCCTGTGCCCCTCCGGCCTTCTTGCTGGCTGGGCAGGAGAAGCTGACTTGACTTAGTCTAAACTCGACTTAGCAACAACTGAAACCATCAGGGTGTTATCAACATTCTCCTCATCCTAACCCCAAAACCCAGCGCTGTACCAGCTGCTAGGGAGACAATTAACTCTATCCCCGCCGAAACCAGGACAGATCACAATTTTAAATTTCATCTTAATCCTAACTAGTAAAAAAAAAAAATCATTGTCATTGGTATGATGAGCTCATACCCTAATTCCCAGGCGAAGAGATTTGAGATTTACCCATGGAAGTCCTACAGAACTGAGAAAAACAAGTCCCTCTTCCCAGGCACTGCCCCAGGACCATCGCAGCCGGGGACAGCCACCTCCCGGCTGTGCCGTGCTCCCTCCTGCGCCCACGCTGGCTCTTCCCCTTGGCTGCAGCGACGGCAGCCGAGACACCCTGCCTCTCTCTTGGTTTTCAGGCTGGCAACGCTGCTCAGCAGTAGCCAACACCTGAAAGCTAAGAAACAGCCTGAAAAAAATGAGAGGGTGTTTTTTGCACTTTTTTCTGTGCAAAAGCGTAGTGATGTGGAAGTAATGAAAAGGCAAACGTGAAAGCAAGCTATGGAAGAGGTAAGAAGAAGGGGAGCCATAGGTTAGGAAAGACAGAAATTTGGAAGCTTTGAGGGAGACAAAGACGTGGAAAAAAAGAGCTACAGAAAGACGGGGAGGAGAAATTTAAAGATTTCAGTTCTCTTAACCTGAAGACAAACTTTTCTGTCAAAATGTTTCACATCTTTCTAGGGAAACCTGAGGCTTCACCTAAGATCTTAAAGAGTCGCCCAACACACAGGCGAGCTCGATCTCCTGCCACTGTTATCAGTCAGGAATCCTCAGAGACAGCCGTGGAGTCAGAACAGCCAAGGTCCAAGTAAAATACTTAAAGGACTACAGCAGCTTTTAGGGTTAAATGAAGGTCTTGATCCAGAGCCTTGACCCTAATTAAATTTTGTTGACCTCAGAAGAACAGGTTTCGGTTTATACTTCTAGCCCTGGTATCAATACTTGGAATTAATCTGGAACAGATTTGTAGTCTTTCCCTCCTTTTTCTAGTATTCTTTCAAGGCTGTGATGTTTGGATAAAAATAGATATGCTCTTTTGGGAGCACATCCGAACTCTTCTCTGGAGGGTTTCTCACAGAGATAAATGTGCTTTCAATGGTCTTCCAGTCTGTGCATGGTGCTGCCAACCCCCCCCCCCCCAATATGTACTCAATTTTATCCTCCACCACCATTGCCAAGTAATTTTGTCCAGTTTTTTGTTTTGCTGGATCCTTCCTCAGAAAAAAAAGGAATTTAATTAAATTTAATTTAATGGTTCAACCTGAACCAAAACCAAACAAAACCAAAAAGAACACGATTTCTACTTCACCCCCAGAAACAACAAAGAAACGAAAGGAACAAATAAAAGATCCAAGAAAACTCATCCTTTTCCCATCTCTACCTTTAAGCCTCATCTCAGAAATGCTACCACATTGTGTCTGAGCTCTGAACAAAACTATACTGTGCTCTAGTTCTGAACATTACCATATGGTTTCAGCAACTGCTTTGGTTCCCGAGCACGGTGCACTGCGAATTCCCCACGGGACTGGCGGCATGATTTCCCACCTAGGAACGTCATTCAGGGATTTCAAAGCCTTGCTATGTACAATATCATTAACCGGAGGAATGGCATGAATCAACTCCACTACAATGAACCTTGTGAGCTGAGCTCCAGAGGGGCTTGTTTCGCAGAAGCTGAATTTCCAGCAAACCGCACACTGCATCCATAATATATATCAAGAAATGTAAAGATAAAAATAATTAAGAAATGTTTGGATGTTTTAAGTTTAGCAGAACCACAGTAAAAATACATTGAATAGAGCTATTCATTCTAAAAAGCCAGTGATAGATGGCATGTGGTTTTCTCGTTTCCATTCATTTTTATGGAAAATGTTAGTAATTCTCCTATTGCATGGTGTTTTCATTATTAAGTCAAAGAGCCATGATTGGCTTATTACTGCAGGAAAAGCCAGCATTTGTCTCTACGATTGCAGTAACGCTGAGAGATGTCAAAGATGTATGAACATAATACTACCACTTACTAATGTCCAGCTCAAACATTCATTGTATGACTGCAATTTCTTTCGTCTTGTAGTTCTTGAAATTACAAGTGTGAAAACCACCAAGTAAATGAAATAAGAAGGAACAATAGCTGTGAAAATCAGTTTGCTGATTTAGCTGTGCTTTTGCTGCGGATGTTGTAAACGGAAAAATCCGTAGTGTAAGTGCTGTATGAGTCTCAGGTACGGGAAGAAGAAAATTACCAAAGCCCTTTTTTTGGTAAGAGGAGGGCTTGCTTAGGGGATTTTAGTAGCACCTAAGGCCCTGGAAGAGGAGGGTTAGCAACCGCTTTTGCCAGCACTGTTAGTGACATTGGTTACGGAGCACACTGGCAGTGCTCAAGCTTTGGTAATGTTTGGTACATTCCACTTTCAGCATTCCACATTTCTTCAGTCATTTCTGTGACGAGCGTGCTGCAGCATAATCTCTTTGACTCATTTTGTTCTCGTTATTTTTTCTTTAATTTATTGTTGTCGTAGCCCCTCGGACGCAGCAATGATGGAATCCAGCAGTGCCTCCATGCAGACCCAGGACACAGCAGGACTAGTTTCCAGCTAGGAACAGGTACTGATGGTATCACCCTGAAAGGAAAGATGGGTTTTATTTTCTCTCCTCCCCTTTAAATCCACACTCACCTACATACCGGGATGATGGGATGAGGATTCCCATGACAAACACAGCTTCACAGGTGATCACGACAACATATTTCTGACTGCAGTCCCAGGACCAGATGTATGCATGTTTGAAATTACGCACCGAAACAGTCATTGCTTGTCTTGCCTCTTACCAAGAAATGCTGGCACATTTCTATAATCTGACTCTCTAATTTCCTTTCAAAATATTCTGCCTTCCTGCAGCACTTGAATTCCCTCTGCAGACAGGCTGACACTTTAGGCGGCTTGTTTGTTTATTTGTTTTTCACTCTCGTGCCCATTTTAAAATGGCCCCTATTAGTTTTGCATTTGTTGTGAAGTTAAGACTCCTTTTTAACTCACTTTATGGTGCTATCATTTTGTGGGTTTATTTCCTCCAATTCATGTAGTTGCTGTTTCCTTTGTTTCCTCATGCTTAATATTCTATGTGCGGATATTATCAGTGGTGCAATCTGTGCCAGTCAAGCACTACAGTGAGGACATAGATAGATGTCAGTCATTTAAATTGAGTATCTATCTATATAAAATGACTACTGATGAACACAAATGAAGCAGATGATACCCAAAGAAGTGAAGACAAACTTAAGTCAAGACTAGCAGTGTTCTGAAATTATTTCAATGATGAAAGAGAAGCTATGAAATAGAAAAAATGTGCACGTGCATGTATTTCATTTTACACTCATTTTATACATGCATACATATGTGTGTATATATATATGATATTTAAAAGAGAGAGGGCAATATGCCTGGATTACAAAGAAATGTTTATATTTTTCCATAAAATAAATATAATAAAAATACCTCCTAAATCTGGATGGTTTAGACTTTGCTGCTGAAATGCTGGTAGGCTTAAAAACAGCAATATTAACACAGGTAATGGATTTCCTGCTGTGCTCTGGTACATCAGGGAGAGGCACCTATAGCTATCACTGGCTGAAAGGAAGATAAATATTCCTATTTTCTACATAGGAATCCTTGCCTTCAGTAAAGTAGGATTCCCAGCTTCACTTGAAAAGGAAGTGCCAAATTCTGCCAGATATGGGAAGAGGTGATTTCAATGGGAATTGCTCAGATTTGGGGGAAGAAGGATTAGAATTTGACCCCATCTTACTTAAAAGATTTGATTTTAAAGTAACTGCTGGAGACGAATTGATAATTCAGCAATTGCTTTATCAACACCATGTAGCCTGCTTTCAAGCCTATGCTTTCTCCTTTATCAGTCTTACTCTGAGTCCGTGATTTGCCTTGCATTACCTATCTGTCTTAAAGATTTGGTTTGCTTCTTAGGCCAGTACAATCTGACTTTTCAAATGTCAGAGGTTTAAAATTTCCAAAGGTTAATGATCATTTTCTGAATCCCTTTCTAAATATCACATAAAGTTTCTGAAGTCAGCTATGCCAAATATTATTCCCTCCTTTTATAGGAGAATCACTTGGAAGGAGGAAAGTTCTTGACAGGAATCTTGGAGGAAGGAAAAGCTTATCAGAGAACAAGAACAAAGCAGTCAGCGTAAGGGGAGATAATTTAATCACACATGCAGTTGCACGATAAGAAAGTAAAGCCCATAAAGCCACAGGCAGTGCTAGACAAGTATTGGGATGTCTCCTATAACTTTAAATATTTGGATTATATTTAATACAAAGGCAGAACTCCTTCAAGGTTGTGCAAAAACTCTTTTCAGGTGGTAATGCCCATGGCAGTAAAATCTAGAAAGGAAAAGCCTGCACCATTTACTTCTTGGCATGTCTTTTGTAGTCAGTTGCCAGTCCCTGCAGAAAACCAGGAGCTTTGCTTTTCCAGAGCAACAGATTGCCTTAAATCCGGGTTAATTTGGGAAGATCCAGAAAATAAGTTATTTCACTAGTTACAGGGCGCCTCTGCTTTCTTGGCTTCTTCCCCGACTCCCTCCTTTCTGGTGAAAGCACTGTAAGTAGAATTCGAAGGCACCCAGGTATGGGGTAGTTCTCAGCTCACCTACAAGAAGCGCCCTGGGCTGGAAGGAAAGCCGAGAGCCACGGGCAGCTCTGCGGGCAGATCAGTCAGGCCAAGGCTTAGCTAAGCCACTTCCAGGAAATCAGTCTTTTGGGGCCTATCACCATTTCATGTTATTTAAAGCAGAGCTGCCTTACCCAAAAGCCTTAATTGTAATGACAAATGAAACCAGCAGTAGATGAATCAATATGAACTCTACTCTGTATTCTGTGCAAAAGTATCTTTTATTAGTTTGGGGAGTATGGAAGGAAGCAGTCTTCAGCCTGTAAGTAATTATTGTGACAGTTCTTGTTTACTATTTTCATTTCTTAACTTTTTATTCAAACCCATTTTATGGCCCTATAAAGTTTGATAAAACTGTATTTGGTGCTTTATCTAAATATTGATCAGCATGTTTATAGGGAAATTACTATGCCTTCTGCTTGAACAGCAAGAAGTAATAAATTAAGCATTAAAAAAAAACTTTACATGCTGAGAGTCCAATTTTATTTTATAATCTATAATCCATTACTTTTCTACAATTAAATTGCCTAAATGTACCCAGTATTTTTATCATTAATCTACAGTTCTACTAGAGCCTGATTCAAGTTATATATTTTTAGTGGATAAGTAAAATAACAGCAGCAATTACTATACATTAGTCTGATTGGAAACAGAGGTGAGAAGAGCTCTCCCTGGTTAAGTGAAATTCAAGCCTGATATAACTCAGAGAAAATGGACTTGACATTTTTAGTCTAGTAACTAATGTCAGGAGTGACTTCATTTTGTCAAAGTCTTATTCCTGTTAGTCTCCATCCTACGGCTTTGTTCTTAAATTCTTGTTCATGTCTGTGATTCATTGAGAAAGCATCACTCATCCACAAAAAAAAAAAAAAAAAAAAAAGAGTGCTGTTTACCTGGACACGTTTTCTTTCTTCCGTCACAGTAAAGGATGGGTGAGAAAAGGTATTCAGAATCACTGAAATACAGTATTACATCAGCGTTTTTCACCGAGCACATGTGGCTTAAATATGCATCGTTTTATTTTGCTACAGTTTTCCTGTACCTGAACAAGCTTCTTTCAAGAATGTAAGGGATGCTTGACTCTTCAATAAAGGCAAATAAATTTCACAAATATTTTCTTCACTTGAAGAACTGCTTTTCAGCCTTGGCTTTATTAGAAGCTCCAAAGAAGAAATGTGGGAATTACCCATCCGCAATATCACTGCTGCACATAGAAGTCCCTGGAGAATTCAATGTGTAAACTGGAGTAACCATTTTCTCATTACCTTTGTAGATCCTTTAATTTTGAACTTTTAGTGCAAATGTATGCCACCGGTAAGGTCACTGCTTTATTAAATAGTTCAGTGATGCGATCCAAGCTTTCACACAACCCGGGGCTAACTGCATGAAGAACATGGTAAGATGTCCTCTGCACGTAGATTGGGCTTTTTAAATATCTGTGGTATTGACTATTTAAAGCAATAAACTGGCACTATCTATAAGCAACGCAAGCAATGGACAAAAAGAGGCATTCTGAAAGATTTTTACTCCAAGTTTGTTTAAAAACAAGGATGAAAAAAAGCTGCTTGGGGAGGCTGGTGCAAACTATTTTACTAACCTGACTATAAACTGTTTAAATTTAGAATTTGACCACTCTTCTAAGTATTTTCTTTCACATATAAAAATCATATCCATTGGCTCATTTGCACTTTACAAAGCTTCCTCTGCTCTGCTAATAGACCCTATAAATAATTTAGAGCAACACTGGGTATATAGACTTGTTGTGTGTTTTCCCCTTGGAAACTAATGAGCTATTTTTCTTACCTTACTCTTTCTCAGATATGTTGGTGATATTATGCAGCCAGTATTTCACCTGAAATCAGAAAGAAAGCAAAACCGGCAATTTTAAATGGGTAAGCAAAACTGCCAATAGACATATTTGCCTTTCCACTCATGGATTGGACAAGCCATTTAGGTGAACCTGGCACCTTTCAAGTCCTCACAGTGGCGTTACCCACTTTTTGCAGACTCATAAAACTGGAAGGGACCAGAGAAGATCTTCTGGACTGACCTCCTACATACCAGTAGCTGTTGTATTCCAGTGGGGTCCAGCAACGCTGGGTAAGGCAGACAATTCCGAGCAGCATTCCTCTTCTGATGCCAAGAGACAGCAGCTTTTCGTCTCTTCACCATCTTGTTCCACTGGTTAACCACCCTGACTGTTAAAAATGAGTAGTTCATTCCTAATATGAATTTGGTTTTTAACTGCTAGCCATCATTTCTTGTTTCTGTCTTTCTCTACTAGATTGAAGAGCCCTTTGTACATTCTTCCCCTGAAGGGACCATATTTACACTAGTTATGTTGTCTCTCAGTCATTGGCTTGGTTAACTAAGCAGAGTGAGCTCTCTAAGGCATCTTCTCTAATTTGTGAACCATTCTTCTGGCAATCTCTGTATCTCCAGTTTTTCAGCAAACTCAGGAAAGTATTTTCCTGGGGAGGGTTAATTCAGTGAACCAAGCAGGAGGCATCAAACCAAAAGATGGTGTTCAGTCCCACAGACCCTGAGTCCTAACACAAGCCAGGAGAGGGATGCAGGGGCAGAAGGGAAGTGCAAGGAGCCAGTGGGATGCCCCAGCCAGCACGACAAGCGCTTCGCACACCCAGAGATTAACTGTTGACAAGTTTTTTATAGGCATCGTGGCAAAGGAGACCTTTAATGAGGGATTTCAAGCAGGATAGCAAAGGAGAGCTTTAATGAGGGATTTGAAGCAGGATAATGATGTAGCTTCACAGATGTTTACAGGGAGCTTCACCCAAGCACATGTAATTAGCACCGATAAGACTATCTTCAATGGGCATGGAGGTTTCAAAGGGTGTCTGTACGAGCTAGCTTGGGTACCCTAGGCAGCAGACAGACCACAGTGTGACAGTATACTGCGGCAAACGTACCCAGCTTCTCCACACGGTTAATGACCCAAGCTGCAGTACCCCATTACGCTGTTTCCAGCTCTTGACAGCGTTACTCAGAGGCAGCAGAGCCATCTCTCCGCGTGGCAGTGCGTTGGTGCTGTGCGGGTACTCCCCGAAATGCCTGTAGAGGTTATGGATAGTGAAATATGGTAGGATTGTTTTATTTACTTTCCTCTGCATCTGGAAGTTTCTAGGTAATACATTGCCTTTTCTGGGTCATATTTAAGAACGGGAAATAGCATATTGATTTTGTCATGCCAGGGAAGAAATGTGAACTTGTCAACGTCTACGGCCACTCCATCCAGCAGGCTGATCCTCCGTCTCTCTGCCAACTGTAATGTGCTGAAAAAATAGTTTTATTGGAGGGACAGAAAAAAAATATTTTTGACAATTAATCAACATTCAGTCTGGCTGTAACAGTTCAACGGTATGTAATAAAATTGCCTTTTCTTTTTACCCAGCAATGTTCCCTTCCAGGCTGAAATTAAACCATTCTGGCAGCAAGCTCTGGGCAGCTACATAGCCACAATCAGTTCAAACCAGTATCAAAATCTTAAGCAAATATGATTTTAAACTATCTTGTGGGAATTTCTTTTCTAATGAAATGTTCTGAATTTTGGATTGGTCTGTGTCCAGTCTATATCTTTATGTCCAAATGTCATGGCTCACCACTCACTCTGTCTGCTGATTGTGAACTATATCAAACTTCAGTCACAAAACAGCACAGAAGTTCAGAATATTTCACATAAAGGCCTGGGTCCCTTGTTGCAGCTTGGAGTCTTCCCTGATTTCTACATAAAAATATGATATTTAAAAAATGACTGTTGGCCTTGCTGTGTCTGAATAGCTTTTTTGAGCTGTTGAGCTCTCTCTGTAGACAAGAAGAAATCTTAGGTTTTATCCCTAGAGGGTTACTCTTTGTATTCACATTATTTTCAAACCTGAGCTCAGAGCCTCCTGAGAGCTACTCAGTCTTGTTACTTCAAGGATAAAGGACTGGGCCTGAGCCCGCAGTGGGAAGAGAAGAGGCGGAGGGAAGACCCCTACAACGACCAGTGTACTGCTCTTGTGCCATAGCGGGGGCAAAGGGAGAAACACGAGCAAAACATACCGCTTCTGGCATATCCCAACCTTCCTTGCAGCTATTGCAAACAGCACAGCCCCTCTTGAAATGGTAGTATCTGCTATATGCATGATTTCCAGCGGTCCATCAGAAATGGCTGAGAAATGGGCTGTGGCCACACTGCCGCTCTCAGAAGGCTGCCGGCCCTGGGCAAGTCCCTGTTTTGCCTGTACCTTCAGCCAACTCTGCCTACATTTGTTTGGCATGAAAATGCTATCTTTTATCTATGCCTCTGAATCTCTTGTCAGAACCAAATCTGAATCTGGGGAGATAAAAGGAAATACCAGCAGCCCCTAATGTGAAAGACTCACTTTAAAGCCTTAAAGTGGAGTTCTGATTTACTGGAAATGGAGGACTGAACTGTTAGTAAGGATTTTCCAAGTTAGTAGTGCAGATCTTCCTCCCATATACAGCAGAATCTGTCTCTAGCCTGAAATCCAGTGTCTTTTTGCTCAGAGAGAGCACCTTTACCTTTTGGTCTGACACTGAATATTTTTGGCTCGTGGACCTCACCAGCTTACACGGCTCTTGTGAGATGGTGGATTAGAACCAACAGAGGCAGCAAAAGGCAGCCACGTGCAGCTTTTTGAGGACAGCACGGTAGCACAGACCAGTGAACTATTTCAGTCTTAACACAAACAGTTTTAAAGCCAGAGTGAGCCTTTGAGCATGGGAAAAAAAGAAAAGTGATTTTGCCCATCTTAACTTTTCCAGCTATGAAGATTAGATGCTTACTTTTTGCCTACACCTTCCCTCTGACTCAGAAATAACCATTGTAACCACATTATTCTGTCCTTATCTTCTGAGATGCAGAGGCTGATGAGAGATAAGGTAAGTAATCTGACTGGCCAATGCATGCTCTTAATTTTCTTAAAATAATTAGAGCAAGATATTAAAATATAAAGAATGTTACTCATTAATAAGAATGATAGAATAATAGTCTGTCTCTCTGCATAACTGCAAAACTAATCCAATCACAGATTGATTTCTAGGAGAAAATAAACAGCTATCTTTACAGTATCTTAGGTCATCAGCTGCTTCTAACTTATATCTTGTCCCTGGGCAGACTTTTCTTGCCTGGTATTGCCTAATTATACTTCAAAGTTTTTCCTTCTAGCAGATTGCCATCTCTTTACATCAAGATCTACTATCTATTTAAATCAAGGGTCATTGTTCCATATTTACTGATAGAAGGAAAGAATAGAGAAAAAGCTTTGAACTTCCTCCAGCTAACAAAGAGACTTAAAGGTTGCGCTTAGGGTATGGCTTTGGCCAGACTATCTAACCTCAGCCCCGCTGTCACAAAGCTCCCTTTGTTTTCAGGGTAAATACTGATGATTAAGGAGAGAAGAACTTCTTGTATTGCTTTCTAGGGAAGGAGACATTGACAAAGCGACTGGGAAAAAGACACAAGCCCTCAGCCTCTGGAGGCGACTTCTGTCAGGCATGAAGGAAAGGTATCCCTTCAAGGAAGATGTTGTATGTCATCCAAGCAAGTGGACTACCATGGAGAAAGGCACCCAGTGCCTGAGGGAATTAGCCGTGCGGAAGATGGTTTATTATGACCTGGACAATGCGCAGTTACCCACAGTCCCAGATGAAGTCCACTGCGCATGACCCATGTGGCAGAAGTTTACATGGAGTGCACCATCGTCATATGCCAACTCATTGGCAGTAGTGGACCAGAAAGACCACAAGGGACCAACAGTGGATGAATGGGCTGGCCAAATCCGGCGATATGAAGAAAGTCTCTCATCCTCCCTCCTCTCGGCTGTGGAGAAACTGCCAGACATACTAGCCGAGAAACTGTCCTGAGAGGTCCGGAGATTTGAGGATAAGTTCTGCCTCCGACCTGTACGGACCGTTATCTCAGCTATTAGAAATAAACGTCCTTCTGCTCAAGAGAGAGGAGATAGAAGGTACACACCACGGGGTGTGTTATCAAGGGTATTACAGTAAGAATCGCTTAGATTAATGAAGAATGAACTTTGATAAAACCGAGCGAAACGCAGTGGTGATGGGCTCAAAACCAAAAAGTCTGATCCTGCAACTGTCTCATTCCCATCACAGTTAAAAGCACGGGAGGAACCTGGA
>JAVKLA010000062.1:3929643-3946875 GCA_034782735.1 Sagittarius serpentarius | reverse complement strand
CGGGAGGGAGCACGGCCAGGACAGCTGACCCCGACTAGCCAAAGGCACATCCCGTACCACAGGGCGTCGTGCTCAGTGTGTAAACTGGGGGGAGCTGGCCGGGAGCGGCCGATGGCTGCTCGGGCATCGGTCAGCGGGCGGTGAGCAACGGCATTGTGCAGCACTTGTCTTTTCTTGGGTCTAATTTCTCTTTGTTATATTCCTTTTCATTACTATTATTATTATAAGTATTATTATTATTATTATTTTACTTTAGTTATAAAACTGTTGTTATCTCAACTCACGAGTTTTACTTTTTTTTTCCAATTCTCCTCCCCACCCCACTGGGAGGGGGAAGGAGCGAGCGAGCGGCTGCGTGGTGCTGAGTTGCTGCCTGGGCTTAAACCACGACAGCAGTGATCCATTTAATATCTTCCAGATCCCTACCCTCTGTCCCTTCATCCATCATTTTTTGAAGTGACAACACTGCTCACCATCTCATCCATTACACACAGCACCTACCGATGGAAACTTCCCACAAATCAGACTGAACTTGAAGAACACAGGCATTAGTGAAAAGAAAATATATAGAAAAGTCTGAAATTGAGAGCTGAGCTAGGGAACTGTAGCTCCCTAGTTTTAACCAGCTCAGAGGTCTGTCTTCTTTTACTTACTTCTTGAAAACATTTTACATTGGCTGTACTTTGTTTTCCAGCTGTCAGAGTTAGAAACAAATCTAGTTTATCCCTGGTGGTTTTGTACTTTTATTTGAAACTACTTCATATCAGACATCTTCAAGTCCAGAGCACGTGTTATTTTTTTAACATTCAAACTGAATATAGAAAGCTGAAGGAAAACATTGCAATGCATTTTGTCCGTGCAAAGTCAAATGACTGCAAACATATAAACGGAAATAAGTTTAAAAAAAATCTTTTTCTAAATCAAATTCACTTTCCTCAAAAATGTGTTTGAAAATGAAAACAAAAAGCCTTTACTTTGGCATTTTAAATTGTGCTGTTTTCAATCAACTGTGACTTTCCCTGAAGGAAAAGTCCCAGTTTACACTGCATGTAATACTTCAAGCTTCAGAACCTCTGCTATGAGCATGAGTCGAAGAGTCACGTAGGTAGGAATTGTTTCCTTTTTGGAGAATAACTTGCAGAAATTCTGTCTGGTTTTGCCACGTTAAGGGAATCTTTTTCCTCTCTACTTTCCTCAAGAAAAAAAAATCCTTGAAAACCCCAATAAGGAGAATGCCAGCAGCAAGAGGGAAGAAGGCAGAGCAGAGTGTGAAAACTGCGCACAAAAGCAAAACAGCAGTGCAGCCGTATTCTTTACTACCCTGAGCAAGAAATTAAGCCCAGGCAGTAAGACTGCTTTTCCCATGGTCAGTCCCCTAGGTTTTGTAGACAGCTTGGTTGGGATGCAAACCGAACAAGCTAGAGGAAAAGCAAGAAACCACAGAGAAAACACAACGGTAGAGAATTTCCACTTCCCTGCAGAGGGTAACTAGTTAGTTAAGCTGACGATGACAGGACAGTTAAGCTGACGATGAACCCCCTCGCATTTCTTGTCAAAAGAAAGAACTGCTAATACTGCTGTTACTGCCCCTCCTAATTAAGTATGTAACATCGCAAAACTATTTCTTGGGTGGATTTTTTTTTTTCTAGGAGGGTATAATTTTACCAAATGTAATCAAGAATTCAGACTTCACAAACTGATGTTCACAAAATCACAGTCCTGATGTGCTCTCTGGTACAGGGCTGTATGAGGGATAAAATTGTTCTACTTCATTTGAAGATGGAAAAAAAATATTCATTTGCCTGGTTCTTCCATATAACACTTAAAATTGTTGCCTACAGAAAGGTTTTGACTTCCTCAGATAAATTTAATTTTAAATGCACTATGTGCTCACTGGGGAAAAATTACGCAGCATAATAGAGCTCGCTCTGTTCAGTTCTCATATTCTCCTTTCTTTATTGCCAAGTCAATACGTGTATATTTTGTTGTTTCTTTATATGGACGCCCTTGTTACTTTAGTGTTCTTTCCACTTATATTTCAACACTTTCAGAAAACAGATTCTTGAGAAAAAACAGTTTGCAAAGGTAAAGGAAAAGTTCAACTTAAGTTTCAAAGACCATTTTTACCCTTCTTGACTGTTATATAAGTTTCTAGGGTTTTTTTTAAAACATCCATATTAGTTGGTATTTTCTACACTGGCACTTCACTGCAATTGCAATTGCAATAAGGCAATTGTAGAATAAATTATCTAATCGCATATAATATCACTCTAGATTTTGTATAGGCATCTGTAGCCAAAAATTACAATATAATTATGCACACATAAATGTTTAGTTATCTGGCAATTATAGCGTAATTGTTACACTGTTTCTTGCAAAACTGATATATGGAAGAATGTTTTGGTACTTTCAGCACTGTGAATGTGGCTGTATGTGAATTATCTTTGTTTGGAAGTTTTGAATTCAAAAAGATGACGACTGTTTAACCCACACTGGTCTTCATTTTTTAAAAAATTATTTCCACCACCTAAATTGAGAATGTAAATTAGGCTGGTTTTAAGCACATAGTTAAAAAAATCCTACCTCCAAAGTAGGTAGGACAAAGGCACTCATTTAGACCTATTTTCTTCAAACTAAATTAATTCCCGTGAACAGCCAATGTTTGTGCAACCATTCCAACTGAGGACACGATACCTGATCAATTTATACAATAGCTTCTTACTGTAAGAGGCTGCAAAAATACATTTCCTCGTATTTTTTCCTTTACATGCACACCTTTGTCTGCTAATACAATTATATGTCAAGTATGTCTTACATCATCAGCATGTCTTGACATTAGCCAGTAAAGCGTACGTCTGCAGAGAAGAGTGAATATGAATTTGCAGTGCTCCTAACTAAACTCCAGATTTCCCTCTTATCATGATGCTGAGGCCAAGACAATGGGGCTGATCTTGTCAGCGGTCTTCTCAGCATCAGAAGACAAAAGTCTGAAAATCCTCAGACAAGGAGGGGATTGAAACAAAGACTCTCTGGAGCTGGGTGGCTTTTCCCGGTAGGCTTAAACAGAGCGGGATTAAAGGGAGGCAGCTGCACCACCGCCGGCAGATATGACATTAAAAGAAAACAGTGAGTCCGTGTTATCAGCTCCTACCAATTAACTGTAACTGCATTAGACATTTATTGTATTTGGTTAGTAAACAGCATAGATCTTTTTAAAAGGTTGTGGGAAAACTGTAAAAACTAACCCAAGTTATAAATCAGATCTAGGTGCCGGAGAAATCTTTGGTAGTTTTGGGACACTTGATGTTTGACCCAGATCCATTAAGTAGAATTATTACATTAGACACTCATCAGAGTATAATATCTGAGACAGAGTTCTCTCCAGTCACTGTCTATAATTACAGTGTAGTATCAGGAGTGAAGGTTGAAAAAGAAGAGTGACTTGAGAAACAACGGAATAGAAGAGGAATAATTGGACAATGTGGAGCATGAATTTAAAAATCTAAAGAGGCTGAAACTCTCCAGGAGTACAGCAGATGACTAAAAAGGTTCAAGCAAGATAAATGTATCTTTGTGAAGCCAAGGGGAAACCCTGAAAAGAAAAATTGAATAAGGCAGGGTTTCCCATTTTAATACTGCAGAGTCTGAGATTAATTTAAGAATCAACAGTTAAATGAGAAAGAGCAAGCTAGTTAACATGTTACTGAAATTTAACAAGCATTGTAATCCAAGAAGTGGATTCATTTAGTACATATTGGAGAGTGCTGAGACAAAGGGACTGTTCTGAAAGCCTTGACAAACCTTTAAGCTGAGGTTAGACTGTAACAGGTATCAGAAACCTGTCAAAAGCTGTAAGAAATGCACAATGAAGAAAAAAAAGAGCATTAGATTTACATCTTGGATTAGATTTAGAAAAAAAATAGGAGGATGCCAGGCTGCATAACAAACAGGTTAGAGTGTAATGTTAGAGGGGAAAAAATTTATTGCAGGTATGTCTCAGACCATAGAAATGACCAGAACAAAACAAAAAACTGAGAAGATGAGAATACAAAACCTAATCAGAATAAGAGAGCAAGAAGCATCAGGAAAGAAAGTACAGACTCCAGTGGTGCTCAGCCTTTCAGCAGAACTACTATATTCAAGGGAGGCTAAAATTTAAAATAAAAAGGACTGAAGCTACCTAAGAAAATAAGAGAGTTAAAAAAAGAAGTAGAATTTGTGAGAATAGTGCATGTTTCAACAACACCCTTTGGTTATTTTGAAAATTGTAGAAGTCCTCGTTCCATATACATCCATTGCTCGTAGACAAGGTAACGTGATATCTAAACACACAAGAAAAGATTTTAAAGTTAAAGCATAGTCTTATTTACAGGTGTGAATAGGAAATACTCAGATAAATCACAAGAGGAATTCTTTCTATTGAGGGAAGATGAAGGCAAAACAAAATCTTGAAAAGACAGAGTTTGAATTGTTGCAGGAGACGGGGCACATATTGCAGGGCTGGAAGTGTATCAGACCCTAAATCTCACTGGGGAAGGTTAGAGTGCAGAGGCAGGAGGCTGGGAAGATGGAAAGTAAAAATGGCAAAGAAAAAGCAGGACTAAGTGAAACTACAGAACACCACAGGTGTTACAGGAGAATTTAGGGGTGGGGTAGCCACAAGGACAAAGCCACAGCATTCCGTCCCATAAAATTTAAAATTTATTTACTAACCAGGGTGAGTATAGCGGGTGGGTAGCAGTTCCTGTTCTACAACACACGCGCTGGGGCGTATGCCGTGCAGATACAGCCCACCAGCCAGGACCTTGGGTCCAGCTGGGAGCATCACGGCGACCTCAGGGCGGCAGGACTCCCCACAGCTGGATGAAGCGCCTGAGTCCTGGCTGGCGTCCTGGCTTTCGCATGGTGCTTCCACCTTGGGCTCAGCCTTCTGCGATGCGCTGGGCTCCTGGGGAGGTCTTCCTGTCAGGGGGCTGTTGGTTTACCTATTTATTGCTTTCTAACTTAGACGGTCAGCCTAACTTTCCAAAGGCCTCGCTGGTCTGTCACCCCAGGACAAATGCCTTTAACCTTTTCCATATTTAAAGCCAGCCAGCTGTTTCTAGATGGGTTTCTCTCACCTTCTGATATCCCACCCTAAATGTGTTACGAGGATGTAGTTTCTTTGTGCTTCTTGGTTTCTTCCCCATGCACACCTAAACCATTAAAGGTGGGCAGACGTAGTTCAGAGGTTCTGGATAAGGCTCCCCCATAACAATTATTTGAGCTTGGTTTATTTTCCCAGCACGTACCATAATCATCATCATGATTAAGAGCTGGGCAGATGTAGTCTAGGTCTCACTTAAGTGATCCGTGCTTTCAGGTAGGCTTCCATACATCACACAAAGGAAAAAACATATGCTCAGCAAGTTGAGAAGTTCTGTAAATAAAAAGCTAACATAATGCTGACTCTTTTAAAAAATGGCATTCACATCACGGTGAGATTCAAAAATGTTATACGTATTGCGTATAAGAACAAGGAAACTTTATAAATGGTCCACAATTCACATAGACATCTTTCTATGTGCTGGAAAATACATATTGATTTTGGATTATGATTCCCACTTAGCAGAAGGATAAAGAATAAAAACCACAGCCATTACAAATTTGATTTCTTGTACAAATCAATATTTGCAAGATACGACACATGAACCACAGTAATGACATATAAGGAACAAGTTTTAACACTTTACAAAGTTTTATTATTTTAGGTATATTTTTTCAGGTCCACGACAGACACAGTCAAATGGAAAAAAAATTATCAAAATTATCTGAAGGATTCTTAAAAGCCTGCTCTGCTACCTCAGGTCTGTACTTGGTCCTGGTAACTTACAGGACAGTAGCTCTTGAATCTGAATTCTCAATGGCCTGATGTTATTTAGAAAAGGAAAGGAAAAATTCAGACCAGTGCTATTAAAAGTAGGAGTACCGTGAGTTCCTGTTGAGCATAATGAAAACAACAAACAGAAAGGTCAAACAGGTTAAGTGTGTCGTGGCACAGCCATCTGACAACGTGCATTCCTACACCTAAAATGTGGACTTTTTTCCCATGAGGCGGCCTCTTTTTGTTAAAAAGTGGTTGGACACCGGTGCCTGATCGAAGAGCGAAACAGGAAGAAACGAGCCAAGGTGAAGAAGTTCAGGCCGAAGAGCAGCACGTGGTCTAGGTGTTACCGAGGGAGAAGTCCAAGCAGAGCAATGCAGGGACCGAGCACAGCTCTGTACAGGCTTAAACACCTGCAGCACCTCAGAGATCTCAGAGACATGAGGTACCAGCTCAAAGACTGGCTGCAAACACAGGCACATATTGTACTAATATATTATGTATACACTGCATACATATGTGTGCATTTCTTTCCTCTGGAAGGGGGACTTGTAAGAGTATGTGCCCCTTAAGAAGCTCCAAGCATTTGGGTTTGAAGAAGTCCTGCAGCCTGGAAGGCTGGGACACCAAGATCTGTCCCTGCCTCACAAAAGCCCCTTTCCCTTACACGTAAGTTTACTCATCAAAAGAAGATTAGACTTGCAGACCTCAGTTATCACTCCCCGAGAGACTTTTTCTGGCTGCATCATCTTCTTGCGTGACGGTGGTTATACTGGTGTGTAGCCTAATGGGTGGACTGGCCTTGTGCAGAACTTCTAGTCTGTGCCTTCCTTGATCACTAGACCGGAATTAGAAAATTAGACTAATACTCCTGAGGAAAGACTAAAATTGCTTCTCGTTTTCAACTTAAATACCTCTGCCTTAATAAGGTTCATACGTAAATTATGTTTGTAATATTAAAACATCATAAAAATATAAGGGGGGGTGTAATTGTCTGCAATGTAGACATTTTTTAACAATTAATAAAAAAATCAAAGACGTTTAAAATGAACTGTAATTATTTTATTGTAACTGCAGTAAAAGAATTCAGGAGACCCAAAATATACGCGAATGCACGGAGCAGAAATGCAGATCCCTGACATAATTGTCAGGCTGCATCAGAATGGAACCGGAGGGATGCACCTAGAGCATAACACCCTGCTAGCACCCAGGGTGTGCAACTATCCTCCCCAGGAATTTTGCTTTCACAGCACACCATCCCTTGCAGATGAGCGTAGGCAAAGAAAAGGTGACACAGATGGCCAAAATGGGGAGACTCGCTGCCATAAAAGCAAACGTGAAACTTCCTATTTGCTCAGTTGCCCTGGCTGGTGTCCTGCACTTCTGGCTCTGAGCATTTTGATGCTGAAACAGAGACTGAAAAGTCTAATTTTCTCCCTCAGAGTTTGTGCTCCTTCAAGCAGCACTCGCTAACTGAGGTACTTAAGGTCACCCCAGAGAAACTTGCCTTTCCCAAGCGTATATAGAGGGTGCTGAAAAGACTGATGTTTCTAAAGCTAAAAGCGAAGCACAGAGTAAGCTGTGCATCATGTCCTTAGCTACTGAATTATTTCTGAGTAGTACTGAACTCACGAGTTGAAGAGGTCAAGGTTTGGGAAACTCCAAAGAGCATGAATTATATGCTGACGAGTTCAGTTTTACTTAAAGTGCAAGCAAGGGGACCATATACAACACGGGATCTACACAGGGCCTTCAGCTTTTATACACTGACTTCCTAAAAGCAAGGACCATTCAAATATCCATACACACAGTGGGTTTTTTAAATCTTTTAAAAAGTTCCTTTGTTAGGCCTAAAATGGTTCAGAAATGTTTTTTCCTTTAAGCAATTTCTAATGGTTGTCACTATGATTTAAAGTCTTCTACAGAATCTCTCACATAAGGTACGCCTGCCTAAATTACTTTGGACCTAATTTTAGATAAACTGCTATAGCAAGTGTTGAATAAATGCATGAGTAAGCAAAGAAAAGCAAAACAGATATTTAACATTTGTGACTGGTGTTATCTTTCCGGAGTATTTGAATAGAAGTAGTTTAGGTTTGTTAATTAGGTTCCACACAAAAAATTAATGTTCAAAGACATTACACTGCATTCATCATCTCTCTAAAAGGCTTGCCACTGCATTACCACTGGCTAAAAAAGCAACCTAACTCAGATCAATGCCAGATGCATTTCTCTGTAAGACACTTTCTTATCCCTTGGCACAATAATGGCAAGTAAAAGGGGAACTCTCAGGATGAACATACATTTAAGCCAAGGTTATTTTGCTGCGAAAAAAAACCCAACCCACAACTCAAATTAAAAAGATGCTGTGTTAGGAAAATGTAATTACTCCATAGTGATATGTATTGAAATTGTACCTTGCGGTGTTCTGCGCTGTTCTTTTTGTTAATAAAACTTCGAGGAGATCGTTCCATGACAACTGTGTTTTTCAGCCTGTTCTGTTATCTAAAAAAATAAGTAATGCAGGAATAATAAAATGATCTGGTATTAAATCTTTTAATTTGAGGAAGGAGAGGAAAAACCAAGCAAGTGCACAGCAACATTGAACTCTCAGGTTTCTGCACACTCTCAGGTTCCCTGACCTGTCACCCTGAGCTAGGGGATCAAGTATACAGCGTAAGGCTCCTATGGCATAGAAAAAGTATGTTCCTAGACCAAGGACATATACCATAACAGGTGACTATAAAGGACTCTTTGCTTTAGTTACAGGGTCACAGATAGATACTATTCCCCTTATTTTCATTGTCAGTTTAATTTCACCCTTTATATTATCCAGTCAGAACCATAAGAATCACATCGTTTGTACTGGAAATCACACAACATCCAACTTCATCTAACTTTCGCCAGCCACTGAAAATTGGGTTTTAAAGCTATCATTTTACTTGACCAAATCCCTTTGAAATCAATGGGATTTTCAAAGCGGAGTGACTGACAGATGGGGTCCCTAATCAATAGGAAGGGCAAATTTTGAATACAGATTAAAGGTACAAACATCACAAGTCACAAGATAAACAATATTAAATACTCTACATCAGGCATTTTTTTACTGTATCAAATGTACCGAAAAAATCAATTAAAAGAAAAAAACTCCCTTCTATAAATAAGCAACAGCTGCATTTACTATCTAAGCCATGTCTCTCGTTTGGCTGAACTGAACTGCAGTTCAGCTCCCATTGTACGAACACGGATGGGTCGCGGGAGTGACACAAACCTCACCTTGTAACTCCTTGTCATGAGCTGGTTTCCGATCGTTATCAATTTAAGCCTCCCGAAAGCTGCCGTGATGGTGGCTGCCAGTGGCAGCGGCGCTTCAAATGGCAGCTTCGGATCAGCACGGCTGGGGGAAGATGCGGCTGCGGCCTTTCAGCCTGTCTCGCGATGAGAGCGGTGGGTCAGGAGGGAAACGGCTGAGCAGGGGAGAAGTAAGCTCTACGCTGAGAGAAGACTGGTTTCATCCACACCTGGTCGTCACAGTGCCTCTGCAAATACCCCTAATGCCAAATTGTGTCCCAGCAACAACGTTCCCTCCTTTGGAGTGTCCTCCTGGGTGTCCTGAGTGCAGTCCGGTGGGGATGCAACAGAAATGCTCTCGTTGGCAGGTTACCTCCAGTAATGTGGATGACCAGCGTCAGCAGCAAACCTGCTCGGGGCAGCCGAGCTCAGGCAACCCGTATTCCGCAATGCCATGGGGAATGCCATGCCCCAGTGACCCACTCATGGGTACCTTGGGGCCACCAGGGTCACATCCAAACTCATCAGACCCTGGTCAAGGGTCCTCTGGGGTGACTAGTCTCCCAGCTTGAAAAACTATTGCTGTTCTTGCACATACCAAAAAATACAAGATAGTCCACCTTGTAACCATCCAGCTGGGAACTTCCCTACCACTGGAATGGGAAGGGAGATCACACCACGGGGTGGTCAGTGATGTGCAGCTTGTTTTTTACAAGTGGGATAATGCCAATTTTGCAAACAGCAGCCTATTTACTTTGATCTTTTTATTAATAAAACATTGAGACCAGTGAGGAATATTACCTCTGGCACATAGAGTTATCACGGGTGTTTATAGCAGACAAGAAAGCGTGCCTCCTGGGTACATTACTTCTCTACAGTATTTCCCAGGGATATATCAGGTTGTACAAACGTTCAGCCACAAGTTCCAGTCGCAGCAGTCACTGACTTGCGGATTCCAGCCTGCTGTGCCATGGTCTGTAGTAACCATTTTTCCAGGTTCCAGGGAGAGAGCACTACCAACCTCTGGACCAAGGGGAAGGCTCCCTGCCGGACTGATGCAAGCTCCTAACAGTACAATCAAAGGAACCTTTTGCTTCTTGTAAATAGTTGCCCTGTGAGTTGGAATAACCCCACGATCCCACCAGGGAAGCGAGTGATGTGCATCCATAACGTGGGAGCCTTCAGAGGTGTGGATGCAGGGGCAGTGCCGCTGGCCGTCCAGCCAAGCCCTGGGAATTTCAGAGAACATCTCATCCCAGACGGTGGCTGGCGGGGAGCTGAGCCAGCTGGGGCTTTCACCTTGCCGAAGCTTTGGAGTAAGTTACAAGAGCAACAGAGACAGCCGGCGCATGCTTTTATGGAGTTGTATGGTATGTGTGCACAAGGATTGCCCACGGAACGGGCAAGGAGGGTAAAAGATAAGTGCTATGGCAAGGCTTGTGGGTAAGAGGCAACCTTAAGAGCACTCCTGGAAGTAAGCGCGACTTCAGTTTTCCACGAGCCTGCTGGCAGCCTGCAGTGCAGGTGCTGATGGGGTCTCCCACACCTGGCGCTCTCAGAGGGGAGGCCTCAGGGAACAGCGTGGGTCAGCACGGTACCCCGGGCCAATTCCGCCGGCGCCGGAGCCGTGCTCCGGCAGATCGACGCGCTTCGCGATCAGAGTGTGCTGGTGTCACAGAACATTTCGCTCTCAGCGTCGCCATAGGGAGCGTGCCATAACGAGCAGTCACATAAGAAAAGACTTTCTCTGACAAGCTGATCAGATCCCCCTTGGGTGGTTGGGGTCTGATTCATCACTCTCTGCTGCTCTACCTTTGTAACAGAGCAGCTTTAATTAAAACAATTTAATTCCACATGGAAAACCAGTGCAATACAGAAATAAATCAAGTGCTCTGTATTTACATAAAGACCAATTTCCCCAGCCAACGAAAACTGGAGTGGTTCTGCTGAAGTCAATGGAGTTGTACTGATTTACACTAGCTCAAGCTCTGCTCTAATATTTTAGAAAAAAATGGTCTAAAGCCTCAGATAATGTATGCCAGAGCAACTCCATCAAATTCATACATCGACTGAGGATCTGACCTTTTACTGAAATGAGTATGCTAGAATTCCCCTTTGGTTTGTTTAAAATATTGAAAAACAGTAACCATGTTGTTGATTGGTATGGCACTAACCCAGAGGCACAGCAGTTCAGATTGCCGCACGCTATGTGGCTGCAGTTTGTATGTGTTTGTACCCAGCAACACAGCAAAAGTATTTCAGAGCAGTGACAGAATGGGTAGTAGGGAAAATAAGCCTGCTCTATGGCAATCCTTCTTCATGCATCTCTCACTTTGCCAAATTTCAGAGTGAATGCTGCATACGGATTTTTGCCCTCTGGAGCACGAGCTCCCTTTTTTTGTTGTTGTTTGGTTTTGTGGTTTTTGTCTTTAGCTTCAAGAAGTATTTCTTACGGCTCAGGTGCTTAGTAAAGGATAGGGAAAAAGAAATGCACAAATACGAAATTGAAGGTTCGGTGATGTTCATAAGCTTTTGGCATTTTTTGAGGTCTCTTGGTTAGGTTAGTTGCTGAGCAGAAGATACTTTCCGTCATAGGCAGGTACACAAACGCTTTTCCAAACTCTGTAGGTGAGCTGCATTTGCACAGAGATGGGAAAACTGAGTATCAACTACCCAGCCCATTTTTCTCCCCTCTCTACTCCTTAAATCTCTATGTTATGACTATTATTACTGAATTAGTGCACAGTCTCTATCAACGCATTAGACACTTTACAGAAATCCTAGCCATGTTCAGAAATAGCATACAGTCTCAGGCATACTATCTGCAAATGCTCATGCACGGGGATAAATTCAGATGACTGAGTTCAGTTGTTTTGAACTCAATGGGATTACTTATGTGAGCAAGTTACCTCATAAATTAAAGGTCTTTGCAGTGTTAATTTTTAATTTAATTTCAAAAGTGAAATGTTGAGCTCTTAAGGTCAAGTGAAGGATTGGGGACATTCATTTTGGTGGTAATTTTACGCCAATGGCAACAAATGGGCAGGTCCAGGTGATGGAAATGCTAAATAAAATAAACGAAGACGACAATAGGAAGGTAAATTCAGTTGATCAGCTGAGGCACATGATTGCTACAATGATCCAGTTAAATCCAGTTAAATGTTCCATTGTTGTTTTTCTTCTTAAGGAAATATACATTGCAGCAAAGTAATCGGAGAAGATAAAGAAGGCAGAAGAGTCCATAGTAAGGGCTCTTTTGTGTCCACCATATCATACAGGGATTTCTAAGAACAACTGCAATCAGTGAGAAGTCAATGCCAATCGAACCCGTGCAGGGAAGCAATTCTAACGATAAGGAGGCTTATCATGAATAATTACAGCAACGACCTTCCTTATGTATGTCACGGAAATCTGAGTCACTCTACCAGCTTCACTCAAACTGTACTGTTTGACCAACAAGGGAGCAACCTACTGGGTCATACTGTTTTCATACCTAAAATCTTCAATACATTTGAAACCAGGCTTGACAGAAGAGAGCTGGAAGATGGTTTTGGAAGAATTAGTAACACAGACCATATTTTGATCCCATAAAATTGGAGAAGCTTAGAAATCTGCTCTACTAGCTTTTTTTTGTTCTCAGGAGAAGAAATAGACAAGGCATCAAAATCTCTGAAACTGGTGAATGTCACTCTTGTCTCACAGTTTGACTCAACTTGGCATATCTGTACTTCATGCTTGAGTGTAAGCTGGTAGAAATTTTATCTATACTGTACCTGTGTAATACAGAATTATGATTGCTGCATGTTGCATTCCAATTTACCTTGATTCGCTAAGACACAACATATGGCCATATTATGCATTAACTGCTGTAAAGAGATACTGCTGGGAAGGTACACTGCAGGGAAAATATTTGTCTCCCATCACGGAGATCCAGTCCACCACAAGCCGTATCAAATACCTTATGCCTGATGCTTTGACATACAGATGGATTTTTGGTACCAGCTTGGAATCCATCTACTAATCAAGCCATATTAGCAGCAGAAGTTGTCTGTAGTAGGTTCTACTGTCTACTACAGAGGTCACAGTGGTAGAAAAGGAAATCTTAAAAAAAGGTAAAAGGAGAGCTAGGAACAACAAACAAAGTTACTGTGACATGCACATTTTTTAATTCTCCATTCTCTGCCTTTTTTTGTCTTTTAACAGTGCTTGTTTCTATATTAGTCTCTCTTTTCACTCTCTAGTTGGGGATACCTTAGTTTTAATTTCATTGTTTCTCCCTGGTCTTTGCAGCTTTCCCAAGCAGACCGTAAATCAAAAGAAGGCCACACTGAACTCTTCCACTCTTCAAACCCACAGGACACCAAGTGCAGTATTTCAATTACAAATACATTGGGATAGGCTCCAGTCTTGAGTCCAGTCCCACTCTAACTACATTTGCCAACAGAAATTTGTTGTTAAGAACAGGAATATGCTCCTAATGACTTTCTGGAAGTATGTTGTTAAACCTGACAAGTCCTCGATCTAGAGACCTTACATTTTCCAAACATCCACAGAAGGCTTGAGCCTGAAAGAACACGCTTGTCCCTGGTTAAGCTGTTAGGAGAGACACTAGTCTTGTGAGTCGTACCTTAGCGTGACTGTACCGGGCTCTCTGTGCTGCGGACAGGTTACCGGTGGGGAAAAAATGCTCTTCTCCCTTCCCCTCCCACCCCATCCAAAAAAACCCCAACTGTGTATAAACTCACCCCCTCAGATCCTACAATTCTGATGAAGTGAGGAAGGAAAACAGAAGGAAAAAAAATCAATATAGCAAAATCAAAAAGTAAACCATTCCCTTTGTTCTCAGTTCCACGGGTGCAGGTGTACCTATTAGAAGATAATCCCCAATTGTTCCCTTCTTTGACAGGCGGGTATGTGTGAGGATTTAGTCTGTAGAGAATGAAAATGTCACACATACCTTTAGGCTTTTTCTGTATAGCTGAGTTTGATGCGATTTGATGGCTCACAGGGCTGGTTTAGAATTACCATAGTCATGTTCAATACCTGACCTTCCAAGGACTTGCTGGTGGCCCAAAAGCACAAAGTACTCTGTATACTCTCTCTTTTACTGCTGCCTGTCACCATGGAACTAGTAGAAAAAAGTATACCTGAAGAAATTTAAGAAAGAGTTTATTTGCTTATGATTTTGGTAGGATATTTATTAAATTGCAATGAGCAAAAAAAACCCCAAATAATTATAACTTTATTTTGTAACAAAAAAAAAGGAAATCTCTTATTGATGCTCGGCTTAGATGGTTGGTTTATATTGATATGCCCGGACATGTCATTTTTTTTCTTAATAAGCATGACCTACAGTTTACTTCAAGATAGGAAATTATTCTTCCTAGGACAAAAAAGGAACGGTCATTGCTTTTCCCAGTACTAGTTTACTACACTTAAGACATGTCTCACATATATGACTAGTAGAAAAATACATCCTTTACCCTAAAAAGCCCTGGTTTTGTGTGCAATTATAACTGTCCAGATTTTGAATCTTATTCATATCATGCCTCTAGCACAAACCAGAGCTCCAGTCCTGCAAACATATGCCCATGCCTCACTTTACATAACCTCACATATGCCTAAATTTACACATCTAATCTGTACCACTAAGCACAATTTTTCTGAGAGAAAAATCAAATGTATTCATCAGTATTTTGGGGACCAAGCATTCCTAAGAATCAGCCCAAGAATGAATTCAACAGTGAATGTAAGATATCTAAAAAGTAGAACTGTGTTTTTAGAAAAGCTTGCCTGAACTATTGTGCAAAAGGCAAGCTCACAGAATCTTATCTCACAAAGCATTGCTGACACAGATCATCCAACAACATTAGGTGGGGGAGTCTGCAGGGATGAAGTGCTATGATTACAAAAAGAAGAAGAGGGGAAAGAGAAGAAGATGGGACAAATCAAATGTGTTACGTTTGGCAAATTGTTTGGAAGCAAGCCACCTTTTTCTTACTGGCACCGCTGGAATAAATGCAAGAAGCTTTCATCTGTAACGGTGTTTTCAAGTCCGCAAAAAAACATTTCCACACACAGTTGCCAAAATTATTACTTAGGAAGGAAATTGGGGAAACGGCAATAACACAATTATAACTGTTCACTCTGCACTGACAAATAACAACTATCTATTTGCCGTCACTGAGTTTGAACAGAGCGGAGGGTTTTTAAACAAAGGGGGCCAGCTTCCTCACCAGTGAACGCTGGCCTCGCAAGCATTCCTCCTTGCCATTCTCCACTCCTCTCCCTAGGGCCATAGCCAGATGATTTATTTATGCACAGCTTGTTTGCACAACTGGAGGTGCTGAGCTGTGAAAAATTACAGATAAACATTTGGGGGTTTAAATTATGGACATCTCCTCTAAGGTGCCTTAGACATAGTTACCTTTGTGAGAGCTGATTTTCAAAGCTACAGAGAGTTTCTGCAGAGTGTCTGGGGGAGTCATGTGTTTTCAGCTTATTTCTGCCTCTGAAAGTTTTTTGTGCTTGGGACAACAAATTGTCTTCTGCCAAGACAGTGTACCTGGAGTGACACGTCCGTCCCTGAAGTTTATTACCTCTCCTTAGGTAAGCAGCAGCCAAAATCTTTTAGCATCCAAAGGTTATGTGGGGATTAGTATGAAATAAATCTGTGTCTCTGAGCCAAATCCTAAAAGACAGCTATCCACACAATAAAAGTCATTGATCCTGAATTTTCTTTAGGAACTGAGGCATAGATCTCATTTTTTTAAAAAAATCTACCTTTTTCAGCTATCAGTACTATTGTTGTCACCACTTTCAGGAACCACCTATCCCACAAAATAGGAGACATAAAAATGTGCTGAATGTGTCTCATCATTAAAAACAGTAAAATGTTTTTGTAGATGGGTTCACATCTAACTATCTCCAGTTATTACAGGTTATAGAGCCTGCTCATCATCCCTGCTTTCTTTTCCATCCAAGGTGAGCAGTGATCCTGAGAAGTCTTCAAAAAATTGTTAAACAAAATGCTTGAAATTCCCTCATAAAATAAAAAAGTTCATAGTGTTCATAGAGTGACTTTGATTTTAATAGTTAATTGTTAATTTAGTGATTCAGGTAGAGGCTTTTGTCTTTAAAAGGCTTGGGTCCCATTCATTTTGACATTACTCTCCTCCCCTCATTCTCTTAGATCATACGATGTTTCACACTTAACAATGAAAATTGTACTGCACAGCACATTAAGTTGCTTATTTTCTATTAGATGGCATTGCTTCTCTTTCAGCTGTGAAATGTTACACTCTGTTTCCTCACATGGATGGAATAGATGCCACTAGGAGGAAAATATTGACGCTTATCTCTGCAAATATGTTTCAAAATATTGCGGCTTTGACAAACACACAGCCGAACTAAATTAGTATTTCTGACAGAGAAAGCTACAAACTAACTGCCACAAACATTTACTAAAATGAGAAGTTTTACTCTTAGACTTGTGCATAATATGCACCATAAATTGGTTGCAAAACTGGGCCTGAAAGCTTTTGCATTTGGAAAGATTGCATAGTTCTACCATCAAGGTGCATAAGGGTCAGACCAGACAAACTTACCGGTTGTTTGCTAAACCCCTGAGAAAACCCGCTGACAATGCAATGAGAGAGAAACTACTCTGCTATTGGATGTATTGTGACTATTGTACGGCTAAGTAAAAAAAGGCCGTAGCCAACAGTTTAACACATTTCCTGGAAATTATATCGGATGGTACTAAATTAATTCAGTCCTTAGTTTTTAAATGTATCAGTCAAAAGAAGTTCCAAGGTGAAATAAGACTTTTGGCTACTGTTTCCTGGCTGATTCTATAATACCACAATTGGATGTAGCAATATCAAAATTTGGTCTCGCCAGACATCCAATGCGTACTTGTGTCGTGGTTTAACCCCCGCCAGCACCTCAGCCCCACGCAGCCGCTCACTCGCTCCCCCCCACCCAGTGGGATCGGGGAGGGAATCGGGAAAAAAAATAAAGCTCGTGGGTTGAGATAAGAACAGTTTAATAGAACGGAAAGGAAGAAACTAACAATG
>JAVKLA010000062.1:3907549-3922462 GCA_034782735.1 Sagittarius serpentarius | reverse complement strand
ATTTCTGCACGGAAACAACCTAAGAATCCCACAGTAGTCTGGTGGGGGCCCTGGGAAAAACGTGCTGGGAGAGCTGTGAATTGAAAAGAAGAAAAATCTAGTGAAGAACAGAGAGAAATCACAGTGAACTCTCTCTTGCAACACACTATAGATTAAATCCCAATTTGGGGGGGGGGGGGGGCTTGGAATGGATTAAATTTTGGGTGGGAGCCTTCAGATTGTAAATGTAATTTCTTAGCACACACAGTTTAATGGCATATGCAATTTTATTCAATACATGGCCTTTAAGCAAACTTATTTCTTTGTGGAAAGATAAGTATGGGTTGCTTATTTTCATGTTGGTACTGGACAAATCATCATCTATGTTAAAGTCAGTTTTAATAGTAACTTCAGTGTTATTTTACTGTATCATCTGTGTTGAAAAAACATTAATAAGCCAATTATTGTTCTTTAGTCTGTCAGATTAATGGATAGAATTCTATTTTGAATAATGCAGCAATTGAATTTTAGCTGATACAGGGAAACATTGCCATAAAGGCAGTTTTCTATGCTTGCTGTGACAGAACATAGGACTAACAAAATTAAAATGTGGACTAAATGTCATCCGTTATTCTTTGAATACCATCACCCTATCCTGCCCACTAGCAAGTCCACTAACACTGGATCTTAAATCACACATAAGCTGAAGCAAACACCCTGAAGTCTAAGCCGTAACAGCTATATGCAATAAATTCTATTAAGCTATATCATGTTTCTCTGAGGATAAATATCACTACCCCATGAATCTTTTACTAAACAGACATTTCAAAATTGCCAGGAAGGAGTCAACATCCTGAACCAGTCAGGACCACATTAAGAATTGTGATACAGTTCATTACCTGTGAGATGTTACACAGCATTAGAGACTTCCATAGGCTTAATTTGACATGAAACCATCAAACTATGTAAAATAAATTATAAGAAAACAAACTTCAAATACATTTCTCTTCCAAACAGATCTGAATTTTGCACACACATTTTCTTCCTGAGCCTGCAAAGGTGGAATGGGATGAAAGACAGATGTTTTAATACAACAAAAAGAAACATTAACCTCTATTTTTTCTTAGTCATTTAACTCACAATTAAATGTGAGGTAAAGAAACATGAAAACATTTTACCATAGAGTTATTGCTACTGAAAAATGCCGGCACTCTTGACTGCTTTCTCTATGCCAAGCTTATACTAGAACAGCACAAATTATGTGCTATAATTTATACGGAGAATTTTGTCTTTTCTGTTGTGCATAAATTACTAGTAAGATCTCAGAATATTTCAGTCTTTATATAAATGTATTTTAGTCTTTGAATCGCTTGTAAGCTGTGTTTGTGTTTAAAGCATTTTGTTCACTGGAGCCTACATTCAAGGTTTATTTTCTATTAAACTTTTAAACTATTAACTATCCTCTGAGTATGTTCAAAACCACATTAGAGGAAGTTTTTCAGCTCAAAATGTCTCACTTTTTTTCCCCCGGTTTCAAAAAAGGACCATCATGGGTGTCATCTTCAGTACTCACTGAAAGACCAAAAGATACACATAGGACATATAGACACAGTAACGCCAAAAATACACCGAGACAGCTCGTTGCAGTCTGTGAAGAGAAGTACAAGGGACAACAAGTGAAGCCAGAGCCTTCCCTAACCCCTCTGGTCGGGCACAGATCGCACCTCTGCGTATTCAGGTGAGTAAAAGGTACTGCTGATCCACAGAGGAAGGGATGCAAAGATGAAAAGCAACCTGCTGTTCTTAAGAGCTGAAAATAGATCATTATAGTTTAGAGCATGTACATAAGTCGTTACCCATAAAATCTTATATATTCTTTAATTACCCAGACTTTATTCTTGTCCATTGTACACCTTTCCTTTTGTTTCAGTTCATGCCCCAGGTCGGCAAAAACTTACGAAACTGTGTTGAATGTTAAACCTTGTCAGGAGTGTCAATAACCTCAGTGGCTCTCTGCTCCCAGAAGTGAAATACATTTTTGATCTTCACAAGCCTGAGACTGTAACCTTATACAGTCTGAGGCAGGAGCTTCATTTATGTTTCAGTCTGAGCGCAGCTGTAACCGACCAAAATAAGTAACACATAATCATGTTTGATATAATTTAAAAATGTAAGTAGTCAGATCAAGTGTTCAAGACATGTACTTGAGGTGCTGAAGATCAAAAATCCCCAAAGCAGTCTTTCTTGTTGAGCTTGTGCCACGGGACTGATTGTGTCTTTTGTCTGTAATGTATAGAAGGAGCAGGGAAGAGGCAGTTTGGGGCGTCAGCAGGGCACAGGGCTGCCTGTAAGAGAGCTCAGGCTATTTGGTTCTGTTGAAATCTGTTGCAAATCTCCCTTGGCTTCCAGCAGGCTGGGATTTCACCTCCTGAGTTAATGGGAACAGAATGAAAACAAAGTGCCCTGCCAGAATCACCCAACTCCTATCTGCACATCTGACTTGCCGTAGTCTGGAAATGAATTAAAGGAGTATTTTTTTTTTTCAGAGTCTCCGGGAGCTACACGTCATTCTGAGGTGGAATTGTTTGCACATGATTTCTAACTTCTCTTTTTCTTGTCATTTGAAGAATAACAGACTCCTGAAGGTAGTCTTCGTATATGTATTAATTTCTCCTTTTCCTCCTCTACAAGGGAGTACTCTTTTAGAATAAAGAGGGCCTGCTTAAGGAAGACAATTTTTATTGCTGTTTCTGATTTACTATGTCAATGGAAATACAGTCTTTAATGGAAAAGAAACTTTCCCCCTCTTTACCTTCTACCAGCATTAGTCTTGATTAGGCTTCTCTGTGTGTACATGCCTGGCTTTCGGAAGAGGAGTGCACCGTTCATTGAAGGAATGAGGGGATCTGCCTTCTTTCTCGGTCATACCTTCCTAACCTACCGTACACTTTCTAATGAGCTGACGGACAACAGGATTAGCTGTGTAAATGGTCTAAAGAAAGGATATGGAAGCCTAGTGTAAGGACAGGTGCCAAGTTCCACGCTTAGAAGGAAACAATCAACCCTGTGAATGCAAGACTTTCTGCAAAATTAATGAAGTAGCTCTTCTTGCAGAAAGGTATTCGGTTACTCTGTGAAAATTAGTATCAACAGCATCGTGTTATTGCTAAAAGGGTAAAAGTCAATAATCTGGGACATACAAACAAGAGTATATTTTATACAGAAGATACAGAAAGTAAATGTTCTCTTTCATTCAGCAGTGGTAGGACTGCAGCTGAAATCTTATGTCCAGTTTTGGGCACCACACTTCTGGGTAGGTGTGCGCTAATTTGAGAGGAGGTCCTGGGCAGATCAAGAAGACTGAGTGGTGGTCTAAAAATGCAACTTCTGAGGAAAGTTTGGAGAATTTTTTTTCTATTTATCCTGCAAGAGAAAAGTGAAGGGTTGTAGAATGACATTCATCAAATTTCTGAGAAGCTGTGGAAACTAAGGAGTCGTCTGGTCTCCATACCTGTGAGAAAAGGACAAGACATAATTGGTGACAAGAGAGATTTAGGTTAGTTTTTAGAAAGATTTTCTACTCAGAAGATTGATTCACCAAGGAATCAATCCTGTGAATTTTCCATTGCTGGCAGGTTTTGAGTGCTCGTGTTAGACAGGCTAGCATGACAGAACAAGAACAGGGAACTTGGAAAAACCGCTCATGTCCCATTCCAGATTTATTTCATAGAAGTATTGATTGTTTCACTTTCCTCATTGTATTTTATTACAATTCTGTAAACCTTGAATAAACAGTGTTAGTGAAAAGGGCACAGGCTGAAGCCATAGTCCAGCAAAACAGGTTTAAGAAAGCATTTGTACTTCACGAAGTAAAATGCTCAGGTCCTAACCAGGCCTAAGTGTGACAAAAGTCGGGTAAAATCAAAATCAAGTAGTGATGATAGTGCACCTGATGGACTGGAAAAAAAACATGAGTAGCAACTTTGTTTATGTCGGATGAACGACTCAGTTATGTCCCTACTACTATCCTTGAATAAATTATTAGCGAAAAATAGAGCCAGAGGCATAATAGGGATTAGTGTGGGGAGGTGCAGTGCAATAGTAATTAAAATTCTGTGTTTACCATTTTGTGTCTTGCCTACAGTATGACATCCAAAATGTGGTCACTTAGTATTTCATTCTACACAACATTTATGATATCATTCTCCCCACAAAGATTTTTTTTTTATTAATTTATTTTAAAATTATTTGTTTATATTTATTGCTAGTTTTTAAACTAGAAATGGGGAGACAATGTCATCTTTACTTTGCATAAAAAAAATAATACCTAAGACCTATTCGATTACCTGATTTTTAAACAGAACCTTGAAAGGGTTCTCCTTTCATTTCTAAAGCCTATTTTTGCAAGCAAACTAAAACTGTGTAAACATAATAATAAAGATCAGTATTGACTAATGATTATGATGGTTTGCAAGTTGGGAGATACTTTGCATCTTAGTTGTGGGACTATTTATTGGGACATTTTATATAGCTCTTGCAAATACGTCCGTCATAAGTGTAAAATCTCACAAACCACTTACTACATTTAATTTTAGCTTGCAAAGTGGAGTTTGAAACAGCAGATATGAAGTCTTTGAGCATTAAGGGAAAGAACAGTCTCTCAGTTTGCAACACCGTTGTCAGTTCCCTCACCAAAAACGTGAATTTAAAGTCTGAAAAAGTTTGGAAGCAGCTGAAGATTTGAACTTCACAGCTGAGCCTCATCAAATATCAACAGCATAAAAGATACAGGTTATTCTACAGTAGATAGTATGTATTGCCATTGACCATATGATGTGGAATTAATTTGAAAGTAAATCACATGGGCAATGATAATAATTAAAAAAAAAAAGTTAATTCAGATATTTTTCTAAAGGTTCTAGCTTGGAATTCCTTCTTTATACTTTTTAATGCAAAGAATTCCATAGATCTCAGGGTTAACACACATCATCATCTAACATATTCCTGATAGGATGCTAATGTGCTCTCACCTTTCATTTTCATAGCAATCATTGCAAATTGCATACGATTTACATAATAATTGGTATAATAATTCACATTAGAATAATTGATGTCAAAAAACGTAAATACGTATATTTATTGTTTTAGCAATTATCGGTACCTTGAAGCATTAGGCATTGATACATATTCCTTTTTACTTAATACTTGATTGGACATACTAAGGTATGAGGTCTAAAAAGGAAAGGGGAGTTGTAGAGATGTACAGCTGTAGCTAGTGTTAACTTGGGACTGCTTCTGAGTTTTGTATTCAAAATACTCATTTCAGAAAGAGAACATTCCTTCAGGTGGTATTTTAACTTTTCATCACGGGAAAAAAAATATCTCAACTGTGCCCATTGCTTCCATGTATTGTATGATACATTTAAGTTATTAATGGACTACAGTGCAAGAAAAATACTATTAAAGAGGGTACGGCCAGCAAGCTGGGAAACACAACTATTGTTTACACAGTTCTGGTTGTGCAAAAGCTCCTGGGCAGAAGCAAGGAGCCTGAGAGCAGAGAAGCTGCCCCAGCAAGTGCGGGAGATGCCTGGGGAGCCTTCTGGCATCAGGAGCAAACCCCAACCAAGGCAGAGGAGAGGAGAAGAACTTTCTGGAGCCCTGAAAGAACAGTGAAGATTTAGTTCAGTCCAGAAAGCTACTGATAGAGTTTTCAGATGGGAAAGCGTGAGAAAAGGACCAGTACACAGCGACGGTAGGGTCTGTGGAAGATGATAGGTTTTTAGGTGTTTTGTTTAATGTGTCACCTAACAGATCTGATTTTTCTGTGTTCATAGCATTACTTCTTCTGAGTTATTAACTGCAGTCTAGCAAAATAGGGTGTTAGAACTCTTTTTGGTGGCTTTTGGCAACTCAGATGAATAAAACAGGCATGGCTCCAGCCCAGGGCTCTGTGCCAACAGCTGTTGCAGCCACAGCTTGGCTTTCCTGGGGACCCTCAGCAAAACCCGTCCGCCTCTCCTGTGCTCAGGAGAAATGGTGTCAGTCCTAAACATTAAAAGTCATGAGGCAGGTCCCCAAATTAACCGAATATTTCAGGAACCATGCAGTTTAAGAGGAAAAATAGGTCTCATTCTCTGCCTCCAGCCAGTAGTCCCATGGGGTGCAGTTGTGCTACATCTTTAGGTTTTTCTGTGCTAGCTGGTGGGTTTCATACTTTTTTAAAAAAAAAAAAAAACAGTGATAACTGTCTTGCTTTTTGTTTTTGTTTTGTTTCGGCAGCTAGATCTCTAAGGAACTTCAACTTACAATCAAATTGCAAGCATTATCAGCCCTGACTAATTCTGATTCCAACTGCTCAGGACTCAAAACTCCCATTAAAAAAATCCTATTCCATGTGCAAAATAACCACAGGACTTCTCAAAAGCTGTTTTTACCCAGTGTGTATTTTAAAGAGCAGTTCTATTCAGAACAGTAAAAACCAACATGTCTTCTCCCCATGTGCATACAATGTCACTTCTGCTCCCTTCAGTGAAGAAAATAAGTGTCTAACACCTTTTATTCCTTCTGGCCCTGAGAAACTAACCCTTCTGAAACAGCTGACATGTGACTTGTTATTACCTGGGCAATCACAAATTATTTGCCCAGTTCTCACTGAGAGACCAAGAGGTCATGTAAGGACAGTTTTATTAAGATGAAGAAATAGTTGGAACAAAAGAGATAATATTTTTTGTGTTTTTTAATGGGAAAAAGATAAAGTTATCTGACTTGACTTTTGAGATCAGATTGCATTTGAAGGACTCAAAGCTGAAAAAGAGTCTTGTTTTTCTCCCAGTTAAAACAAGCACTTTCCATTTGGAACCAATTCAAAGACAATAAATGCGGAACATTATGATGCTATTTCTACGGAACCGCTTTTCCAGACTGGAACTACACTTTGAAGTCAAAGCTGTCAAAACATGTCAAGAAAGTGCTGAAGCACCAATGGAGTCTGTACAGCAGAAACTGAGGAGAGCCGTATCCTTCCACTAAGCCGGCCTCGTCGTCTCAGCCGCTGCCCTGCGCTGAGAGTGACAGGAGATTACCGAGGCTCAGCAACCACAGCCCTCCCTGCCTAGGGCAGCTCCGGGGCTCAGTTTATCTTGGCTTGCTGCTCAGGAATACAAACAGCAAAGTGAGAAAGGCCATTTCATGCGTGCCGTTCCTCTGACTGTGGTAACGCTGACGGAAAGAACTCTATTTATTGTCTCATATGGTTGGTATTATTAAGTGTACAAGATAGCCCTTGATTACATGCTTGTTTCTCTTGTTGCTTTGCTGTTTCCTAAGAAGCTCCAGAGGTCTTTATAAGTACTTTATAAGTTCTTATCAAAATAGTGGGTTAAAATGAAGAAATAAAAAAACAAACAAACAAAAAAAAACCCCTTAAACAACAAACACTGCAGCTATTATAGGAGAACATATTTCCCATTGGGACAGAAGAAAAATAATATGTTGAGTTAGATGCAGATTAAACTAATTGACAGTTCATCACAGTTATGATCAAAAACTACTTAAACAGACAAGAGTATTTTTTAATCTTTGAAATGTATGAATACCTGTGTTTGTTGAATCAGCCCATTCTTGCTGCCAACTGTATTTAGAAGCTGGGCTATATTACATGTTTCGAAGGCAAGTATTTCCAGCTTACTATACTCTACTTTGGACCTCTGTTCTTGCAAAACAATTCACAAATTTTAATATTTAAACAAATTAAACAAAACAATTTACAAATTTTAATATTGTCTCACTTCATTCCACATTTATCTTTTAAATTATCACATGGTGAAGCTCACACAATTAGCTGCAAGATACTGTACAAGTACTGAAATTTAAATACAAGACACATTTTGCATTGCAGAGTATCTAGTTTGAAGAGAAGTTGGAAAGAAAGGGAAAAAATGTGAAGTCTCAGATATTACCTGAATCTGAATAGAAAAACATGACACCTCTCTAATATAGTATGTCACTGCATAGCAAGATGTCATATCTGTACCGTTCTGTTGTCTGTGATAATAGAAATCATTGCGCTTCTTATATTATTTAAGACTGTAACAGAGTTAAAACTTGGGAAAAGGCAGTGGAAAGGAAATTGCCTGAATATGTTGACAACACATGAGTCTGCTGTATTTGTCATATTTTAACTCTTTTACAAAAGAATTCAGTCATGTATCCAAAGTAAATTAATGGTCGGTGTAACAGCGTGGATTTTAAATTCAGCCCAATACTGTAACAGACACACAATAAAGTGTCTGAGATAAAAAAAAAAATCAGTGAACTATAGAATTACATTAATAAATGAATCCAAATGAAAATATGGTATTTCTGGGTTTTGAATGCATGTTAAAGATAAAATACGTGGGAATAAGGACAGCAAAAACATGACTGGTTGCCCTATCTCTGTTGTATTTACCACTGCATAAACCGAAAGCTGTGGCTGTGAATATAACTTCGCGTACGCAGCCATAGCTGTCTGCACCTTTCCGGCTGTAGTTGCACAGCAAATCAAGCTGTGGTCCTGCTGCAACCGGGCAAGTAATGCCAAGTACTTCAGCAGGGTCACAATTTGCTAATCTTTAGAAAGGACTAAATGGGTTGCTTTAAGCAAGTCTGCTACATTTGCATTTCAAACAGGTATTTCTTGTGGAGGGAAAATGAGAGGCAGCAACAAGGTTCTGGGCTTTGCTCTCAGGACTTCTTCTCCAACAGAAATTGCATGTAAGACAGATACCATTGCAGGGAGCTGGGTGTGAAAGCTCAATGATTCTTCTGCCTAGTTAAATGCTAAGACCACAAGGCAGGGTTAACCTTGCGAGGCAGGCAGGCTCTCCTCCTGCATCCTTTGGTTGTGAGTGCCCCATTGCACCCAGTCTGCTCCAAGAGGGAGGGCTCATCCCCACGCCCGGCAAACTCTGGAGCTGTGACAATTGCACACCCCACCTGCCTTTGGGTCTATTCCTTTCTACAGGAATCCCCCACCTACCTGACCATTATACGACGGTAGGCAGCCCAGTAAAAATCTTGCTCTTTGTAAATGCTGGGAGGCCGCGCTGACCTGACTCCACCTGCCCCAGAGCTGGGCATCGGTGGGAGGCTCTGGGTCATTCTCCTGAGCAGGCACTTTAGAAATGGTTGTCTAATATCAGCTGCAAGGAAATTTTCAGAGGAAGAAGTGAAGTATCTCCTGAATGCAGGCATTACAGGGCTAGGCGGTTTTTGATACAGTATCTGAGACATGGGAGGATTTTAAGCGGATAGGTTCCCAATACTTCTGAACTTTCTCTTTGAAATAACAATACTCTAAAAATAAAGGATTGGGTATCCTAACAAATATCATATATTTATAATGTGCATTTCATAATCAGGATTTTTTTGTCTCCTTAAAGCCTTTTAAAGTATGTACAAGGATATGCATTTTTTTAAGACACAAAATCATAGTAGCTCCTTCACTTGTGCGTTGCAATGAAACGCTCAGGTAACCACTGTGACACAGACAGCCAGGTATCAACAGCAGCTCTCCAGAGACACGCTCAATCCCACCGGACATCGATAGCTTCTGTGATACTTCCTTTTTCCCTCCAGCGTCATCCCCTGTGTTTCCATATACGTAGAAATAGGCAAGTTACAGCAACAGGAAGGTGATCTGTACACCAGCCCCAGTTCTGAGGTACATCACAGCCAGATTAGCTGTTCCATAAACTGATTCCCATTTTTCACAAACAAGCATGTTAAGATTATTTAAGTAATTCTCATGGCCTTGTATAATAATGGCACTAGATCCACGTGACAGAAACCTTTTTCTGTGGTGATGTCTTCACCTGATCTTGTACTAGAAAATGTGTGTGAGGCTCAGTTGCTGGAGAGGGATTTTTCTTAAGAATAAGAAAAAAAAGAAATTAGAGAAGATATTGTATATGAAATAAGAACAATATATTAAGAAAGGGCATATATTCTTACCGATACATTTACTGACAAGAAATTCCCACTCATCTGCTTAGCTTTTCTATACTAAGTCTTCACATGTAGTAGTTTCTTCCAAACCAATACACAAGTTTTGACACTGAAGAAAAAGTAGAAGATGTATGCATTTTCTTCTCATTCACACAACATTCATACGTCAAAATAAACTTTAAATTGTAAAGGAACAGATCTGTGGATACTGATAGTCATGTAACAAAGTAATGCTAGTGTCTCCTTAGTTGCTTGAAACTTTTCTCTGTAAAAAGGCAAAACTCCTTCAGAAAACTGGCAAAGCTTCATTAAAAAGCTTAACAAGATCCACTGAAAACTGTAGTCTAGATTGTACACTTGTTCATATTCATGTAATTTCACTGAAGGCAAAGTACTAAATATACTGTTTCCACGAGATACAATTGTGCAGGATTTGCCATGCATCTTTCTTTTCCTCTAATAGATTCTGGGGGAGGAGAAAAAAAAAAGAAAAAACAAAACACCACCACCCAAGAAGTGCAAAAAGCAAAAAGCACTTGATAAAAACAAGTAGTTCCATGAGCATTATGTCAGCCCAGGGCTGTTGCTGGCATCTACTAATTCAGCTGGCTCACACCAAAGCCCTTTAGTCAGAACGGTCACTAATGTGACCCTCACTCCTCCCTCTTCAACACTTATTTTCAGAAACTTCTTGGAAATTACTCTGTATTTCACTATCAAATGTGTTTGGAATCAGTCAAGATACTGAAAGAAAATTTGGGCAGGAAGTTGCCATAAAGGCACACAGCACACTCACAAATGATTTGTGTCCTTTAGAAGCCGGGCAAAAAAATCAGAGGTGATCCATTGTGCAAACTTCTGATCTTCTCAGCTGCCTATATTAAATCTTACTTTTTGATTAATTTAATAATTTTTATAGCACTCTACCTTCAAAGTTCTTCCTTTAAAAAAGGGCAGCAGAAAATTTATGGAAAATAAAGATATGCTGAATTCAGTTTTCTTATACAGCAGAGGAATTATTAGTCTTCTGTAATATAAATTACAACCAGACTGTTTAATTAAAAAAAAAAGAAAAACCTGCAAATGGAAGCGCACTCATATTCCTTTACTCCAGAGTTCTTTAGATACAGAGTTTAAATGAGAAAGAAAATTCAATAAAGATCATAATCTTTGACCTGGTTTCACCAAAGGTTTCATTTTTATTACAGCTTTGTTATGCTCTCCGAGTTTGTTTGGCTTTCGCAGCAATGCAGAACACACATTAACCACATGGAAACTTTTATCTTTTTGATGAACTAAACATGTTCTCTTTGTTCCTCTTTCTCGCACCATTGACAGCAGGCTTTCGTGTCCAACTGTGATAATGTCCTGTGTTCAGCACACGCACGTCTCTGTATGAATCGAACAACAGGCAATTGCCATCTTGAGGGCTTGCTTGGCCTCCGTCAGGGGATAAACAAACACATGCCTACGCAGCCCATGCTCAAACGGAGAGAAAAACTTGTCTGACTAGCAGGGCTTTAAACAAAACACAAAAATAAAGTGCTAAGAAGCTCAAATATTGCAGAGGTAAAGAAACGCCTGTTAATGGCTATCCATCAAGGCCTGAGGTTTCAACATAAAAACCACATTAGAGCAGAACGAGACCTAAATCAATGGATTGTTCTGTTTCCTAGCTGCTCACATCATTCACACGATACCGCAGTGAACTCGCATTACTGTATTTGCGGTGACCTACCAGTACTGTGACAAAGCACTAACTGCTTTAAAATATTGTGATTAAATAGTCGGTTGGGAATTGTTGAAAATAACATTTGTTTTAAAGAAGTCCTTGTCCGCATATCTTTTTGATCTCTTGATTGATATGCAGTCATCCCTTAATTGTGCGCAATTTTGTAAGCTATTGCCTGTATTTAAAATACTCCTTTTATATTTGTCCAACTAGCTTGATGATTAGATAACCTAAAAAAAAAAAAAGACAATTTCTAAATCTATTTCTTTTGGAATTTTGGAATTCCTTTACAGACTGTAACTTGTGTCTGCAAATGAATCCATTGTGTACAAGCCCTTTTTTAGCTATTTTGTTTCTTAGTGTGAATAAATCTAAATGAATTAAACCCTCTTGGTCTTTTTCTGAAAAGCACCGTGTCCTCCCTAGGGAATATTTTGAGAGGTTTTCCTTTATCGCCAGCTGACCAGTGGATGCAGCCATAGGAATTTACTCTGCTTTTCTAGAGCCACTTGACTGCACCGCATTTCCTTTGAGTCAGGCTTGGAATCTGGGAATGTTTCAAGTGGAAGATCAAGAATGAGTTTCTTTTCGTGAGATAGGGAGCTTTCCAGTTTCCATCCGATGCAAGTGCAACAGCTCTCATGACACCCTTATTCCTCCCAAAGACCCACCCAGTTCGTTGTTCATTTTTTATGTTGTAGTCAGGAGAATGCCTGAAGGAAGCCTACATGGAAGAAATAAGAAACCTGGTTTAAATCAACATTTTGTTTGTATACATATCAAGATGCACCAAAAATATGATGATTTCTGACCCTGAATATTTTTATCAAATGAAGTTTCAACTGACTTTTTTAATGTATGAAGTTATGAAAAGTAATTGATTTAGTAATGTGAAGAATGGTTCTGTTCTAAAATACAGTCTTTCCTGCAGTTAAACCTAGACAAAAATGGAGCAATTATTCTGCTTAATTTGTTTTCTCTTTATCTCTGATGTGCTGAGTTGTATGACTGCACTAGCTGATACGCAGAAAAGTGGGAATACGCTCAGCACTCTAACTGCAGAGAGTGGAGGTCTTGCTGACTGCTGGTGTGAGCTGAAACCTACCCAGGAGTATTCCTGTTCCAACTAGCTGCAGAATAATACTTAAACTATAGAAAATTGTTGTGTATGCTTGAGTAAAGTTACTTTGCTTTGTGGAAGCAGGCCATATCAGGTAGAGAACTGACTCAAACAGCATGTTTAGGGCTTAACTGTGCTAACAGTTGGAGGCAGATAAATAAAACCTTTTAAAAATCAGGACTGTCCCTTTTGGCACCTGAGTCTGCACATATGGAGATCCACCTCGATTCTTAACAGAGATCTTCTTCTTACTTCCAGCTTCCATGAAAGTTTTCTGAGCCACTATGCATGGTAAGAAATATCTGTTCTGGGTTACGTGCTTTGTTATTATCCTGAGTTAGAGCTCTGTTGTGATTTTATTACAGGTGGACAAATACCAAGGCTCTGCATGAGTCCTCACAGCTACCGAAGATCCTGAGCACAACCAATGTCAGTAGTGACGGAGGCTGACTCGCTCATGATACACTTGTAATCAGAGCACATCCGAAGGAAGTGGTTTACCTGTATTCTGGGCATAGCCATCCTAGGTGTGTTTCAAGCCAAATTGCTGGCCCAAAGCCCTACATCACGGTAATTTGGAATGAGAACATTTGACATTTTCTGCTAACATAGAGCCACTCTGCTGCCAAGAAAGTAAAGTTCATGGAACCAAACAGAGCTAGCAATAAACAACCTAACTCCAGTATAATGATTAGAGTAATGTCCTACTCTTCTGGGCTCTGCTCCCAGGACTTTCTGTACCATCATTTCTTCCAAAAATGTCAGAGTTATGCTGGTACTGTATGAAAATGACCACTCAAGACAAAGAGGTAGAGAACCTTCTGTTCAGTCCTGGGCTAGTACTCAGACTACAAGGTTAGTTTGAAAAGGATAAAAGCAAAGTGCTGCCATAAGTTTTGGGGTTTTGTCTGGTTTTTTGCTTAAGACCAAAAGCTATCCATAGTCCCTTAAAAGTGGATGTGTGAGGCCTGGGTGCTGAAAAGAAGGAGGTGTCTAGCATTTTCCTTCACAGGTAAATGAGAGAGCTAGTCCCCTGCTTTGGATGTAATATGTCACTTCTGGAAGATTTCTCTTGCGCCTTTCCCATGACATTTTAGGATGTCTGGATGTTCCCAGTACTACGCGCTCAAGTCTAGATATACGTGTGTCTGAGTCAGGCCCATTAAAACTAACCCAGGAATATTTGCACATCTCTTTAGGTGAAGACTTGCAGCTTAACTAAGACAAGAAGCACGTCTTTTTTACAAGGTCTATTCAGTACTATCATTATGTGAATTTGCTTTTTTATGTAAATAACTTTGAGTGATAGACTACTTCTCAGCAAGTTGCAGACAGAGGCAGGAATGCCACAGAATTTTGTTTCCCTCTTATTCTTAACCAAACTAAGCCTTCCAACCTTTTGTGGCAAGCTCTGCAATTATAACCACCTTTTTACAAACACTTATTGCTTTTCCTGGAACCATGTCTCCTACTTTTCTTCTGTTAATGGAAGAAAGGAGTAGTACTCATCTCTTTGTTACCCCTACCAAACTCTAAACTTCCTACACAAGTAGATTCCAGTAGTTTATGTTTAACTATTTGTATGAAGTTATTTGCTTGACATAAAATATTTTTCAAAGAGGCAATTGAATAATGGTTATAATTAAATGTCTTATTTTCAAATACTACTTAATTTAATAAGGTGAAATTCAGCTGAATGTTTATCTGTTACCACCAGGCTCAAATTCTTGGGATAATGAAAGTGAGTTTGTATCAAAATCAGCATCATTCTCAGCAGAAAGAAAAGTATTCATTTAAAACTCCTTGCTTTGCTTGCAACTGCAGCATTCCAACTTTGCAAAGTCTCTCAAACTTCTGACACTCATGCCTCCTTTCTTCCTGACTTCTTTCTTACCAAGTATTTGGGCAAACATTTTAATTCTAAGAATTCCAGAAGTCTGTCATGGTTTAACCCCAGATGAATCTAAGCCCCCCACAGCCGCTCGCTCACTTCCCCCACGGTGGGGTGGGGAAGAGAATCGGCAGGGCAAAAGTGAGAAAACTCGTGAGTTGAGATAAAGACAGTTTCACAGGTAAAGCAAAAGCCATGCAC